>JAUZST010000835.1:135953-169895 GCA_034779995.1 Parotocinclus haroldoi
ATATATACACATAATGTAACATAAACTTACATATAGCCTAAAAGTATTATAAATTATTATTATATTGCAGCCTTAGTCTAAAACTAGGGCAATGTAACTTTTGGAGGCAAATGATATTAGTGACAGTTATCATTAATATTTATATAATAATTCATTCATTAATCATTAATATAATAATTAATAATATTTCAGTCTGTCCGTAACAAATTATACCAAGTAAAGCAAGCGGTCCAATCAAATCAATGCCAGTCTAATCAAAATAAAATGTGTTGATTGATTGGATACTGAATGAGAAGAGCAGAAATGAGAAAAGCAGGAAAGAGTATGTTTTTCTGTTAGCCAATCTGAGTGCAGAGATAACTTAAGCATGTACAGAAAGTACTGGTTTATTCTGTTTGAACAGATGAACAGAAGTTCAAAATTGACATATAAAACATTCAGTTTATAATTAACATTACTTCAGTAAGGATACAATTGACTCTTTTCTTGACAACAATTTCTGAGTTCACCTTGCTCTTGAATACGACAACACTAAGGTACAGTTTAATAAAAAAAATCTAGTGCAATTCAGAATAAACGTAACTGCTCTTTACATTGTGTTATTTTATATTTTTGACAGGTATTGGATTTTTATTTCTCCGAGTTTGAGACTGTTGGATTAGTGGCTGTGCCATCACACTGACAAGCAATTCAAAATCAAAACAAATATAACCGAGCATACCGGCATTGCTCGATGCTTTGCTACTTCAACTACAATCAAATCTTAAGATTTAAAAGTAGATGGAAGGACTAAGCACATCCTTATTGTATTGCCAAATGGAGGACTATCATTTTCATTAAAAATATATTTGCATCAAGTCCCAATGTAAAATTGAACAGGAAGTACTCAGTGTTGTTTTCTACTGGTACTATTTAAAATGTACATATTTTATTCAGAGGTATTTCAGCTTGTTTACTATAGCCTACTATAGTCTTGTATATAGTATATATACTACAGTCTTAAATATGTAAAGTACAGTTTTTTTACTGCGGATCATAAGCCCCCCAACCCATACACCAAACTGCCACTGTTGTGTCTATGAGCAAAGCCATTATTCATCAGTTGCTTGGATTGTACCACGCAAAGCTGTATCAGTTGCAAGTTGCTATGGATAAGGCCGTCCGTCAAACACGTATGCAAATTTAGAAGTCCATGTTAAATTACATGTCATGTTCAGTGCAGATTTCATGCACTCTCAGAGTCATAAAGCAGACATGACCACTTTATTTGCTCGGCATTGATGAAACCTAATTTGCAGTGAAGGTAAGGGGCCAAAATGCAACCCCACTTGAGGTGTAGAGCGGATTCACAGAAGCATGTCAGTGTGCTCCACTATCACTTCATCTACTCCTACTGTGACCCTGGCTCTATTTCCTGTTTGCTAAGAGATACAGGGGAGAGTGTTCTTTGGAGATCAATTACAGCTCAAGCTGACTGAATGGTGTCAGCGCAAAATGCTCAAAGAACTTAAGAAAAGGTGATGTCGTTAAGAGACGTATTGTTGAAAGATGTGGGTACGCTGTTAGCAGGATTCTGTTGCGTAGTTGACAGTATTTTCCAAATAACTCTCATGGAAAGATGTTCCCACAAACTATTCTCTCTCAAACAGCATAGTACCCTTAAGTTAGTTGGTTTTACATGGCTGTCTTTTACTGAGCTTTATTAATGCTGCATATACAAACATTGGCAAAGCCTTATTTGTACATTTACAGTGAATGAAAAGTAAATAATGATCTAATTACCACTACTTATATCTGCCCTGTCTAAAAGGTCCTGAAGCAGTTGTGTATCCTCAACACAGACCAAACACAAGACGTATAATAAGATATGAGGGACAATAATATTCATATTAGATAAGATTCATGAGCCTGTTATAGAGGCAGGGTTCCCTTTAGCAACCCACAGAGACATTGAAAATATGCAGTGATCTCTTATTAATCCAAAATAAGAATGTGGGTATGCCATAAACCAGAATAAATAATGATCACATTATCCATCTAAGCGTATTATGGTAGCCATTACCAGTTCAGGAAGCCATGCCTTGAGGCCTTGCTTATCCAACCCCTGAATACTAATATCACAATTCAGCAATACTCACATGATGGTCTCACAGATAACTGTCCATCTTACAAACAGACTTTTAAAATCAGTTGTTAATCTGTCATATTACAGTGACTCTATATATATATATATATATATATATATATATATATATTGTGTACCATGTGAAACATTTGATCATTCTAATCTTGTAACTGTCTAGAGAGCTGCATCCCAGAGAGAAATGTGTGTATATTGTCTGATGTCTTAGAATGAAAGTGTTTAGAGGTCACTAATGGAGTCCTGCAGAGCTCCATATTGGGTCCAGGATTGTTCACCCTCTACATTAATGAAATTGGATCCTCACTGCACATTGCACTTTTATGCTAATAACACAATCATTTGCACTTCCTTTGTTACCCGGACCATGCCTGACCTGCAAAATGCTTTTAACACCAGTCTTCAGTATACCTCAAATTGCCCAATTAGGGGTGAGACAAATGTATATTTTATTATTTAAAGTAACAGGATGTATGTAAATTAAAATGTCTGGTAAATTAAAATCTCTCTAGCTGACCTGCTGTGTGTTAAGTACTTTTTACACACAGACACATTGCTTTGTAATGGTATTATTCAGTGCTGGTGCGCAACTGTATATGCGTGTAGAATGGTTTGAAGAAAATGACAAAGAGTTCAAGATGTAACCCTGACTTCCAAATGTGCTACGTCTCTATCTGATTGAGCATGGGTGTGATGTGGTGGTACAACAGATTCAATCAATGTAGGACACACTTTACAGCTTACAGGATTTAAAGGATCTATTGCTAACATCTAGGTAGCCAGATACCAAAGAGCACCTTTAGATATCTTTTAGTGTCCATGCCTTGGTGGAGCTGATTAGCAACAGCAGGGGATTATGTTTTGACTCATCTGTGTAGGTTTCTCATAAAAATGTATTTCTTTAAACTTTAGTCTTGCCAGAGTTGCAGCTTTTATAGATCTCATAAATATGCCTATCACAATTTATCTTTTTTAATAGAGCGTTATAAGATTTACAGTGAACTATGGGAAATAAAATATTAAATATGCCAGGCATCGAAACTTATATGGTAAATACATTTATAGTTTGAGACAAGGAATTCTACTAAAATAATATTTCTTTAAGTACGATAGAATTTTACTAAATTACATTACATTACATTACATTACACATTACATTTTGTTGTTTAAATTTCTGCTATTACTGATGTGTTCCTTTAATCCACAAGCCCAATATCCAAGGCACTGACTAACTGAAATGAATGTTGTGTAGTGAGTGGTGTTTGAAAAGGCAAATTTGACACTAGCCAAATCATCAATCTCCCTTCAATCTGTATGTAGCATAAATCGTTTATTCTGTTAACTGTAAGGTAGAGGCAACTTGTGAGAGAGCAAATGCATTTTTACACGCTTGCATTTATGGCATGAAATTCCTAGGCAGTAACCTATAAATGGAGAATGCATGCTTCGCAGCACACACATAAACACAGGTATCTAAGCAGGGCAAATATGGAGAGGCAGCTCCCCAATGGACAGATAAAAGATATGAGCTCCAATAAGAAATGTGGGGTGGTTAGAGTGTTCAGGATAATAAATGTGTCCCTTAGGAAATAATGGAAATAGGTTCCTGCTATCCAAATATTAGCTATTCAGAAATTTTTCAGAATGAGGTACATCCAGGTGGGTGCTATAAATGATACAGTCATTCATTTATAGCTCATTTTCTATTGGTGTCATTGTGTATCAGATACGTAGATATACTAGTATACTAGTATGAAAACAGTAGTGCTGTTAAGGAACTGATTCTTATTCTCTGGAACTGAGCAAATTCTCTCTTACAAATGAGTTTGCTATACTTTGGATATAAGTGTGTAGATGAAACCTCTCAGCTTCTCTATTTGATCAGCTCATTCCCAGCAGCCAGATTCCCTTTGAAACAATCTTATATCAAACCACATTTTGTTTGTATTAACACAACATTTAACATGCACTTACATAATTCTTTGAAGTAGCCCAGTGATAGATATACTAATGCTATGTGTTATAGAATTAATAGAACAGAAGGTGAGGAGGGCAGAGCTATAAGTGTAGGCCAATTTGAAGTAGCAAATGTAGCAAAAATGTAATGAAACTGTATTGCTTATTTCAATTTGCCTTATAAGTGACATATTATGAAAAACAAACCTTTCCAGTTTCAGACCAAAAAAAAAAACCTCATAGAAAAACCACTCCTGCAGATGGGTATAGCAATAGTATGACTGGGATATAAATACCTGCGGGGTGTGCGACAGAATTAATTTTAATTTAATTTGAATTAAATTTTAGGATAGGTGGTACAGTCAGTTTTGATTTGTGGAAAATGGGTCTAAAAGCTTAATGAATGGGAAAGAGGAGGGATTGCACTTGGGCATGCCGAAGGAAATAGTGAGGTGGATGTAGCTGAATTTGGAGGTTTACCAGCAGCGACAAAAATGAATGCTGCCATGACAAATGTGTAAATGACCTGTGCCAAGGGCACTAACTCAGTCCCATGACTACCATGACAGACCCTGACATTTGGACTTGCTGCTGACAACAGTCTGGATGGTCTTTGGTTCAGACCTATTCTTTTCAGTCTATTTTTTCCAAAGATACTGATTTATCTGACCACAATGGATATTTCGACTGTGTAATGGTTAATACAGCCAAAGAAATCAGCGCCGATCCTGAACATGGTAAACACGAGGCTTCTTTTTTGCACAGTAACTTAAACCAAAAAAAAAAAACAACAGTCTGTGGCAAAACTGAAGACAAGGGAATGTTTAAAAATCATACATTTTTAAAATTTGATTGATGATTTGATTTGATTGATTGATTTGATATTTGTTTTTTTGTCAGTCTAGCACTAACTTATGTTAGCAGCTGAGGTGACATTTTAGATGTAATTTTCTACTTATCTGCGTTATTTGCTACAGCTTTAACACTATTAGTTAACTGAATATCTTACAAAAGGACAGAATACATTGTAAGATGTCCCCAGTGTGTTTCTTGCTGTTGATTTTATAGAGGTTCAAAGGAGGTTTATGACTTGCCATGAATCTCTGATAGGGTGGGGTGAGTAGTGACTTCAACACTGAAAGGACAGTGTGAGAAGGTGTTTGATCCTAGTGGTATTTTTTTAAAGCATGACTAAATAATAAAATAATTAGTTCAGAGAGATGTGCTAACTTATACAAAAATATACCTTTTCAATGGCTAAAACGACGTGAGAAATAAGGCAAAGACCATATGCTGCTCACAAAAATTAGGGGATATTTCAAAATGAATACAAAGATCTCACAAGAAAATTCAGACTGTCTGATCCTGTCCATCCCCCATATTTTGGAATCTGAATCTGAATCTGAACAGTCAATGTGTAGCACTATCGTCTAGTTTGACATGCTTCTGTTTACCCCCATTAAAATGTCACTTGCTACTTAATCACAATAATTGAGTTTGCATTGCATTTGCATAATCAAGCAAATTTCTTTGACTTTTCATTTGCTTTACTGATGATCTTGTTTCTTGAAATAAAATCAAATGGTTATTTTTTAATTGCTTCTTATTAATTTCGAAATATCCCCTAATTTTTGTGAGCAGTGTGAGTATTATATATTTTTCTTCGAGTTATTGATGGTAAAAGCTGGTATTGCTTGGTGCTTTCGATTGTAATGTTTAGAAATAATATAATAGGAAATGGCATTAATTATGGCTCAAACAATATTTGAAAATGAATTTACCCATCAAAGGGGTCAATGTATTGCTTGAGAAGCAATTCTAATTCATGTTTATCAGGGTGCCAGTGAGATGGATCAAATATAAAGGTATTTATTTTATATTAAAAAATACTTGAGTTATTTTTTGTCAAATAGGTGACTCAATCAATTTTTATATTTGTGCATTTGTATCTGTTTAAACCTTGTAGAATTTGTAGAATTTTCAACTCATTTCCATATCCAAGTGTGCTTTTTTTGGTTTCATCACAGTTTTCATTGTAATTTGTCCCAGTGTGAGCGTTAGATGAACAGCATTGAAACCGTGTTCCTGTCACAAATAAAGGTACTGATGCTGATGTGACAATACATACGTAGATAAATACAATAATTTACAGAAAGGTGTTGAACGACTCAAGTGTAGCCTGACATATCAGAGATCCCACAATCCCTTGCAAGACATTGGCCAAAAACTTTAAGGCCTAAATATTTGGTCTCTCCCTGTACAAAGTTTGCAAAACCTTAGCAGCCACCTGGGATACCATAACAACAAGTTGGAATACTTCATCAACCACCTAATAATGCCCTAACAATGACTTGGAATACCATAGCAACTTCTTACCACTGACTTAGCAACCACTTGGAATAGCATTGCACCCACCTAGCAACAGCATAATCACTACCTTGGATACAATAGTAACTATTTGAAATAGCAATTGCATTAGCAATCACCTACCAACTCAACCATTAATACTCCCACAGCCAAATGCTCATTCTTTCTTTTGGAAATCATTTTAACACTGTTGTGGTTGCTTCAGCAAATGTAGGTTTTTATTCAAAGTTTCTAAAAATTGTAAGAAACCTAAACCTAGATATAATTTAGGTGCAAACAATTATAGTTATGTTGGTGTTCACAGATTTTATAAGGTCCAACTGCTGAAGACTGGTGTGAATATGTAAAAAAAAATAGAGTATAAATAAATAATCAAAAGTTGTTAGTGATAGAGATTTCTATTGCCTACCACTGACTTCGGTCTGCTATTAAAATATGTTTTAACTCACTTGTGAGCCTTAAGTAGTTTGTTTCACACAGGGGGCATGCTGAACGTGCATGTATTATAAGTAACCTTTCATGTAAAATGGTCTCTGGAGCAGGGAATAAAAATTGCTACTTAGAGTGTGTACTTAACCAAAATGGCAACTTCTAATATACTACTTTTCAGAATTCCATGTGGATCAGACCTTGTGGAAATAATTAATTGTTTCAAATTTGGATGGGAAATGCTGCTAAATGACTGTCATTCAGAGTTGTTATACTGATGATGCAATATTTGCCTACAGTTGTATCAAAGCTGTGAGAAATATTTTCCAAACGTAAACATTTTGATTTTTATCACCTTAAAATTAGATACATTTGAATCAGTTTGGCCATAGACTAGTGTTAGTTTTTGTCAAGCACTGCAGTATTTAATTACATTCGCAAATGCCACTTAATAATACTGCACAAAAAGAATCCTTTTCTTAACAATGTCCAAAAGCGGCGTTGACTTCTTTGGACTCTGAGGCATGTATGGATGATCACACAGTGTAAATGTGTACAAATCAGTGGAAGAAATGGACGCCTTGTGCCCAGGACTGAAGATGAAAGGCATCATCCAGACTTTTATCAGTGACAAGTCCAAAAGCCAGGGTTTGTCACCTTTACCCTTGATGAAGATCATTTACTTTTCTGTGATGGCAGCTGTAATACAGTGAGAATTTAGAGAGTCATCTTTTCTAGGGACATTGTATTTTTTAATGAAAACAAAACACGAGTCAGAAAAAAGATTGAACTGAATTATACAAATCATTCAGTCTTTTTTGAGGAACATATCATTTTAAACATATAATCTCAAGAATTTTCTTAGAGATTTGTTGGTAAACTGGAGGTCCTCTGCCATCATTTGCTCCTCAATGACTCAGCCTTTCATGGATACTGATATGATACTTTTGTACGAAATCATGCTTATAATTATCCTTTGACATCACCTGCATGAAATAAAGTTATTGTTTAGTTTTGTTCACCTCATTAATAGCTGTATATTGCTCCTGTCTTAACTTTTTTGCTATTTGTTGCAGGACTAAAATGCAGGGAAAAAGTCAATGTAAGGCACTATTTGCATTTTCTGTGCCATTTCTGATTTGGGGTTGTATTTAATTTTAAGAAGGAATTTGAACATATTTTAAAAATAGAGTTTCTTCATGGTTGCCATTAATGATTTCTGTCTAGCAGACCTATAAATCTGTTAGAAATTTGATGGAAGCCAATAGTGTTATGTCTAAAAACTCCTCACAGCTGATGCAACAGTGAGCAATTTTGTGCTGTTAGCCCACTTTTGTAACTTTTGATTTCCTGAATTTATATTCTCTTAACTGTATAGACTTGTAAAGCTTTGAAACGTGTCAGGTCTATAAGGTTTTGCCCTTTTGGGCAAAATGTGCTTCATCACTTTATACTGCATCTCCCCCTCGCTTTACGCTTTATGCTCCCCCTCACATTTTGTTACTCATTCTCAATGAGTAGTCTTAGTGTTCAAGACAGGATAAACATTATAAAGTATATAAATTAGATAATAAGCAGTATATTTTGATTAATACATTTGTTGTATTGCATTCTACGTTTGATGTACAGTAGTATATGACTAAATAATGAGTTCAAATTATCACATAATTTTGTGGCATGAGAATGGTGATTAGCTTTTCTTGCTTTGTGCCAAAGCAACCAAAACAACCATTTTCAAATGTGAACTTTCACAGTTTGACCATAAAGTTTGCAGTTCTACTGTGAATGGTAATTTGGCCACGTCATGGTTCTACTGTCAAATTTCATAGTATAATTGTAAACTTGAAATTACCGTAAATCATTTCACAGTTCTACTATGGATTTTGATGGTAATTTGGCCAGTTCTACTGTCAAATTTCACAGTGCATTTATTTCTGGGATATGACAAAATCAAATAAAATTAGAAAAGAAATCACATATGCAGAAATTAATTACATCACCAGACATTCAATTAGCAGACAGCTGATTCAGAATATGACACACTCATGGGCGGTTTCAGCGACCAAACCCACCCTATCACGTGCACTCAATCACCCGAATTCATTACACACGTGTACCATTTCACCGCCACTATTTAGTCACTCCCTGTTCACATTTTAATTGCTAAGTCACTTGGTCCCTACCTTGTCACTCGGCATTACTGTTAGTGTTTTGGATTATCGTTTTACTTACCATGTTCGACCCTTGTCTCAACTCTCGCTCCCGCTTTTTGTCTGCTCCCTGGTTCTATATCACCCGCTCTGATTTTTTGACTCTGGACTGTTTTTGACCCTGATTTTGCCTGCCGTTTTCAATAAAGTCTGCCTGCACTGAACGCTGCATTTGCCTCTGACATCTTCCGGCACGCGTTACAGTGGCCAGTTTTCACATTTAAATCCTCAATAGAAAGTTTTATGCTCCAGGTGCAGTAGATAAAGAGAGACAGACATGTCAAGTGCAAATGTACATTTTTATATACCTCATCCTGACAAATAGAAACCTTGAAATGGTAACCTTATCTAAAGCTTATCTAATGCTAAATCCTTATGATTTATTTTTAATCAACTATTTATATATACTTAACGTGCACTTTGTTAACAAAGCTCTATAAATACTGGGATGGTGCGTGTTGAATGTTGGTCGAAGGTACTGGCACAGAAGGTCTAGGGTTCAAATCCCACCTCTGCCAAGCTTCCTCTATCAGCTCCTTGAGCAAGACCCTTAACCCACAATTGATTAGATTGTAATGTATTTCAATTATAAGTCACTCTAAATAAGGGTGTCATAAATAACATGTTTACATAAATGTAAACTAATAAGTAGGAGTTTCTTATACAGAGAAAGAGGCAAGGAATGATGATGCACCACATATGAAATTCCATTGCAGTGAAGTGATTCATAAGACTACAACTCCTTCTTTCAGTTTTGTAAAAAACAAGATGCAGTATGTTGGAGCCAACACTGACCTTGGAATCCATAGCAACCTTTTAAATGTAAGATGCACAAAGATGAATAAAAAACTAGGTTTCACATAGTGAAGCTATGAATGAATGCTAAAGTAAGAATCTGCAGTATCTGTAATAATACTGATATATGTTACATGCTTCGTTCTTGTAAGCAAGTTGTCACTAACTTTCTCTTTACTTTGTTATAGGAAGTGGCTCATTGGTGGCTCATTGGTGGACACCATTGTGGATCCCCATAACAGGCCTGCGTAATCTCCTTTGGAATAAAGATTGTAAATACCCAAGGATCCATGATTTATGTTTAGCATTTTATCCCAACTAGAAGCGTATCATTGGGTCAAAAGAGAGTTGTTGGACACAACTGACTATACCTTTAAGTTCTACTTATTGAATAATATAAAAATGAACCTCACATGACATTCTTACCTTTACATGCTCCTCTAGTGATAAGTTCCCAATAAAGTGACTGGCATCTCTGATAAAAAAAATCTGAAGAAAATCAATTTAAATAATACTGAGTTGCTGAAATGTCTCCTTTTTTAATCGCTGTTGGTGGGAAGACCATTTGTTTTGTTTTGTTTTTGTTCAGTCTTTCACTGCTCACATTAGCAGCAAGGCCCAAAGGCCCAGGCCATACACATCTAAACTCGATCCGCATCGATGGAGACATCTCCCTGGGAGGCCTATTTCCAGTTCATGCACGAGGCCACAATGGAAAAGCCTGTGGGGAACTTAAGAAGGAGAAGGGCATCCATCGTCTAGAAGCCATGCTGTTTGCTCTGGATCGCATCAACAATGACCATGATCTTCTACCCAATATCACTCTGGGGGCCCGTATTCTGGACACCTGTTCACGAGACACACATGCTTTGGAACAGTCACTCACTTTCGTCCAGGCACTCATTGAGAAGGATGGAACAGATGTAAAGTGCCAGGGGGGCGGCTCACCCATCATCACCAAGCCTGAGAGAGTTGTAGGCGTTATTGGTGCATCCTCCAGTTCTGTTTCCATCATGGTGGCTAACATCCTACGCCTATTCAAGGTAAGCACCATGTTCACCATGTATACCTTCAGCCAGTTGCTCAACTGATCGGCATAGCTAGCGCAAAATTATATCTCATTGCATTATCATCAAAATTATAATTATTTTATGATCATGTATAATTGTATTCTAATGTTTTTTGCTTAGGCCACTTGGATAGGTTCCTTAAAACTTTGTAGTTAAGCTATTTCATTTTGAAATATCCTCTAATTTTTGTGAGCAGTATACATCAACATTAAATTAATTAATTAACAGCAAATTGCATATTATACTGCTCAAAATAATTAGAGGATATTACAAAATAAAATATTCTCTAATTTCTGTGAGCAGTGTATATGTTGAATACGCTATATAAAGAAAATGACAAAAGCACGGATACAATATTATTGTATAGCTGTTTATTTTGACTGTGATTGTTGGTGTAAAAGTCCAGTCCTAGTAGGCAAGACTCCAGCTATATACCTTTCAATGAAATCACCTACTAAACCTAGTTAAGTACCAGATAAATTAAAACAGATGCCATTGAAGAACCAGAGTGAGTCAATATTGACCAAGTTAAGGCATGTTAAAGAATGCCATGCATGTTCATACATAGTTTCTGCATGTTACCTGCATAGGATTATAACTAAATGGGCCAGTAACTCACATAGGAATGGTCAATGCCACTCATTCACCCTTTTCATTTCAACCAACATGAATTAATCTACATTTTAACATAATGTAGTTCATCACTCACAAGATCCAGCATTTTCCTTAGATCTGTGCTTTGTGTTATGAAGAATAATATTTCAGTTTGATGAATGCCAAACTGCAGACTGTTCATGAACACTTGAGGGGAAAGTGGATATGCAAATGGGCAGTATGTTCAGCCAACACATAAGCACTGCCATCACTGTCAAAATGGAGAAACATTCATAGTGGAGAACGTGGAGAAAACATTCATAGAGCCACACTTTGTCAGAAACTGCTTTTGTTTTGGTATGATTTCCTATAAATAATATTTAAAAACAATGCTTCGAACTATTCAACTACCTGTCAGTGTCACCTAAATAAGATATCCCAGTTGCAAGGACATTAAAAATATGAGCATGTCAGTGACACTCGTTTCTTGTTTGTTGTTATATATATAAGAAAAACAGCATTTTCACTAAAACAGGACAACTTTAAAAACAAGTCTCCAAACCTTTGTTTGTTGTTACTTCACACACTGCCATGTTCAGGGTGGCAATGAATAATGAATGAACTCTGCAACTCTATTTATGCTTACTGCACAAAAGTTCCAAAGATTAACGGTCAAACATAATAGTTTTGTTTCATTGTCATGGAGTTGTCTGCTTGTGTTAAAATAAACGTGCATATGCGTAGATACTCCCATTGTTTATTGCATGTATTTCATTATCATTCTACACATATAACAGTCATATTGCAAGTGCTGCATTATTCAAGTGGAGTTCAGACCATCAGTATTTCTATTCTACATCATTAAACAGCATTTTATTGTAGAGAAAAAATGAAATTTCATTATTAATCCTGAAAAGAAACAATTGTTAACTAAGGCATTTACATCATTACTTATGATGCATGAACCCTCTGTTCATTTAAGCAAATAGACAATATAATCCTTTTTATGTATGCTAATTGATTCCCTAATAAAAAGGTGTTGTTGATGCCTGAGGAATTTTTCGTTTAGAAAAAAAAATCATGGAAAGTGGAAAGGAAGTACTTGTCTCAAGATATTGCATGGGAGTGTTGTCGATTTATAAAGGATAATAAAGATAAAAAGCATGTAAAGCAAGATTTGTGGATACTTTGCATCCTTTGCCATACCTTGAGGCAATTCCAGAAGTTTACATTATTTACCCCTTTACATATGAAGAATGAAGGCCAGAACTATTATTAGAATTAGAAATTATTAGAATTAGAAAATCTCTCTAAGTTGTATTTCTAATTATAGTTTGTCAAGTTTTTCATTATAAGACTCACTATAAAAATGGGGATTAAAAGATTATTCTGAGCAAATGACATGGTGTACATAAATAGTCTTCTGATCATTTTTAGCCTATACCTACACCTACCACTTCTCCCCTTACATGCTTTCAGTAAGTAGTCGAAATTGTCAAAAGGTAAGGTTTTTTTTTTATCTAAGCACAGCATACAGCAAGGAACAACTGCCAGGCATAAACCTGAATGGATAGATTGAAGACACACATACACGTACAGGAGAAAATAGAGATGAATCCAGTTGAATAAGAAGATAACAGACACCAAGTCCTGTTCCACGAATACTCGTTATCTGAACCATTTTATTTAAAGAGATACAATAGAATAGTGATGTTCAACTGGATTTGCTTTCATGGTCAAAATACTGCAGCCCGCTAACATAACCAGCTATGACACAAATATGACACATGGTAATAATAAAGGCACTTATCTGCAGAATGATTAGAATGATTAATGATGAACTCTCTGTAGACATAAATATTACTTAATGCTGGCCTAGAATCAATCGTCCTGATCCATGCTCCATTCCACAGCCGGGGCTAACCAGTCAGTTGCTCAGCAGTAAATGGATGTATATTGAGAGAAATAGGGGCTACATACTGCCATTCATCAGGGAGAGGTGTGATCACAAAAAGATTGCAGGTGTTAGTAATCTTTTAGTTTTGCAGTTCTGCAATTTAACGTTCACAGCCAAAGCACTAAGGGGATATCAGGAAGAGTTCTTTTTTCCTGAGAGTTTTATTTGACCTTGGTGATCCTATAAGAATCAAACACGCACACACACCCCCACACATACAGTGGGGGAAATACGTTTTTGATAAGTATTTGATTGAAGTTTTCACACCTACAAAGAATGTAGAGGTCTGTAGTTTTTATTTAATGTAGATATAAAACCTTAAAAATCCAGAAAATCACATTGTACAAACATTTATCATTTATGTAGCAAGCTTGACTTCATTCTCCACTGTGTTCTGACACAGACGTCTAAATAAGTGAAAAGCTACTGATAAAGACGATTGCAGATGCAGACAACCTTCTAGCGTAGTCACATTCTTAAGGAAAATCTCATGTTGAACAATATGGAATTAGATGTAATCCCATTAATCTGCTTCATCCTCTTAGGCTGTGTTCTCTTTGCATTTTGCTATATAGGTTTTGAGCACCTTTTTGTAAGATGAGTTAACAGTGTTAAACAAAGCACATTTATTATACTATTATACACATTTATTCTATGTTAAGGTAGCTTAAATTTATTGGGTAATGGCATATATATATATATATATATAAAACCCAAGTCATGTGGTATCACTAATCCAGGACCCACCCTAAGGAGCACTGTGATTTGGGAGCCCCTGAAGGAGTGGAACATCTGAGAAACACAGATCCAGAAAACCTGTTACAAATCTGAACTTTCTGTGCCAAGAAACTGAAGCTTGGACTTGTGCCAGTAACCAATTATTTGGACTTTTTGGCAGGTGTCGGGTCGAGTCCACTTGTGCTGACTCAAGAAATAATGTTCTGTGTACAGTGTTCACAGAAGAAAAGCTAAGAAGAGACTCAAATTCTATTTTTATTTGTTCTTCGAAACATATCACAAAGTCGTACGTCACTCATCAAATATGCTGCTCACAAAAATTAGGGAATAGCTCAACATGAAATATCCTGTAATGGAATATCCCCTAATTTTTTGCGATTGTGTCTAATGCCTGTGTTAATTGAATCTGTGTTTACTAAATGCAAGGAGTGTTTCTACACTTTTATCTATTCTACTTCCAACGTAGAAGCACTTTGTAATTCTACAGTTACATTCTGAAGTCCATGTGTTTCTCTACATACTCTGTTTCCTACTGGTCAGTACCTTCATAGGGACACCACAGACCGGGTACTATTTGGGTGGTCGATCATTCTAAGCGCTGTAGTGACACTAACAAGGTAGAGGTGTGTTTGTGTGTGTTGAGCTGGTATGATTGGATCTGACGCAACAGTGCTGCTGGAGTTTTTGAACACTGTGTTCACTCACATGGGTGCTCTATTATACACATCTACCATATAGATTCACCTTGTAGTTGTAAAGTCAGAAACAGTAGCTCATCTACTATTGCACACGTTTTGTTAGTTAATTTCATCATTGCTCATTTAATGCTGCGTAAAGGATGCTGGATATTTTTGGTTGGTAGCCTATTTTTAGTCCAGCAGTGGTGTTTAAAAACTACAGATGCCTAGTGTGAGTCTGAATACAGTGTAGATAACCATCAGCTGTGGCGTAACTTAACATCTAGACATCTGCTGGCACTATTACACTCACAGTTTGTACAGTTTGTACACATACAATTTGTGAGAACAGTTAAAAGAAAGAAAATGAGAGTTTGACAGTCAAAAGCAAACAAGACAAAGTTGAGAATTATAAAAAGAAATCTGGTAAGTGACAGAGGTCTAAGGCTTTTCAGAATCCTAATTATTTGTTTGTATGTTTCTTATGTGGTGTATTTAAAATCACATTTAGCATCAGTGGCTATGTACGACAGATACAAGGCTACATCTATACACAAGTTGCAAATCACATAATGTAAATTAAGACAAAGTATTTAAACTTGAACCCAATGCTTTTAAGATCGTGAGACCTAGTATGGTCTCCGCTATAATCCAGCATCTTCCTTTGTTCCCTGATTCTGAAGCAGGGACGCCATTTTAGTTATCTCATTGTTAATGGAAACTATTTTGTACAGCAGACCTCCTGCCACTTATCTTTGTAGATGGATTGTTCAAGCTGTCATGCAAGCTCTTACGTGGTGCTCTAGTTGAGCACAACATGACATTGCACCCAGGAGTCACACCACATGACATGATTATATATGGAAATAAAAATTTATATAGTCACCCTGGCATGTACTACTATCACATGATGCCGACTATTGCAGTTACATCACTGCATGTACATTAATTTAGACATGCTATTAGATATTTTTCTGGTGTATAAAGTACCCCAAGTAACTTATAATGAGAGAATGTTGGGACTGTATTGACATTTACTTTGCCTTTTATTACACTGCAGAAAACATGAACCCAATATATACTGCTCGCAAAAATTATTGGACATTTCATTGTGACATCTCGTTTTGAAATTTCCCTTATCTTTTGTGAGCAGTATATTTCATGTCATCTTCATTTAATTTGTTCAGGCCTGCAACACATTCCAAATAATCACAATTTCATACAAAAGTCTTTGAGTTTTTGAACAGCAAAATAGTCAGAGGATCTCCAGTTTTTTAGTATTTAATACAATTATTATTACTAAATGCTTAAAACAATGTTGTATAACTAAAGACTGACAACCTTAGTCAAGTCAGGTTTCCACCGAACTGAAAATGTTTTAACTGTTTTATTTCATAAATTGTCCTAGAGCTAATTCCTCAAATGGCACTGTAGGTACACAGCCAGAGCACCTGTAACAATTTGACAGTTCACTTAAAAAATGCCTTTTAGCATGACCCAGATACTACACATCATTACAGGATAATGTCAGTCATTTGGGATTGTGTCCTTGCTTGAAAACACCTACAGCCTAACATTATTAGGCTAAAGGTCTTTGTTAAATGTTCTAATTCGTGTATGGATAAAACAGTAACACTACAAACTACACTCTGGGTGTTCAGGGCAGACGGTGGATTTTGCAGATCAGCAGAATGCGCATTACTTGCAGCTACCCTTAGAGAGTTTATTACAGCTTCATCAGATGCTTCTTGCAGCTTGGAAATACAAAATTTTAAACATCTCTCTGAGAAAGAAAACTAATGCATGCCTGCACAAGGGCTGGTCACACTCATAAATATGCACATACATAAATACACAGATTGAGGTCTGTCACCTACATGCTGCTTAGGATGTTCAAGAGAAGCTGTCTGCTCAGCAAGAAGCTCTGTGTGGACAGGCATCCAACGCTTTTCTTGATTAATATTTCACATCAGAATTGCACAAGATTGGCTGGGTCCTCTGCACTTCAGCTACTCAACGTCTATGTGTTGAACTCATCATATTCACAGAGTGCAGCTGCTGAGAAAGCCTAATACATTTAAGGAAAGAGGCAGACTGCACAGCTTTTATTATTCATCTTGCTTGGCAGATGTCCTCTGTCAAACTTCAAGCACTAATAACGTTTATTGCTTTGCCCTCCTCTAGCTTGCTTCTTATGTGTTCTTGAAATGCAAGCTTGCCAGTTAAATTTATGTTACACTTCACAGAGGAGATCAGCATTGTGGAAGCTTCACATAGAAATTAAAATGCTGCTTTTGCGACTCATCTTCTGGTAGCACCATGTAACAAAACCACTCATCATCAGCCTGTAATGTTCTTATGCTTTGACATGTCATCAATAGTGATATAATGTATACCTCCCAGAGAGAGACAGAGAAAGTGATAAATAACAGAACTGTTAGTTCATAAATAAAGTATGACAGCCCTCTATTTCAGAGGTAATATTGATTAGAAAGTTTTATTTGATTTGATTTGTTTTTGTCACACTTTCATTTGGTCAAACTTCTAGTATAATAGCATTCACTATTAGCTTTGACCATATAAAGCTCAGAGTTTGAGCTGATTTAGTGCTGGGAAGAGGTGGGTAGTCATGCACAACATTTACTCTGTTATATTTACTTTGTTACTTAGTTATTTAGTATTATTTAATATTAATAATACATTTTACTCTTGCTGGAATACATTTGCTTTGTTACATTTAATTTTGATGGTTGAGTTACGGACTTCCTATGGCTGAAATTGAAATCTTTGAATATTATCTGAATTGATGTCTGAGATGATTACAATATTTTAACCCCATGTAAAGTGCATGCGCAGATTACAGGACACAAGTTTAGCCAAATGTAGGACAGCCATTCCACTGAATGGGTGTCATTTCCATCCCCAGGACATTATGTTTATATATGATATATTAATATAATCAACTGTAAATTAACATTTAATTATTGAACAAAGTGTGTAAGTGCACAATGATACAAATTTAAATTGTTAATTGTTACATTATGTATTTTTTAAACATTACTAAAAACTATCTATATGCCTCTGGTTTCTAACACCACACTTTACAATTAAATATAATGAAGCAGATATCTTTTAGAAATCTTGTGTTGCATTGTTACGTTGCTCAATATACCATATATGCCTTAAATATTTTTTTTCATAAGAATCCATAATATTATGCTATACAATGCATATTTTAGTCTCCCCCTCCATATTTCTCCTCATTCCTGTTAACATATTCAGTTCTATAATTGTTTAAGTTTCCTATTGTCAACTTAAAACCTAGTTAATAGTTGCAGTAATTCTGAGCATATTGCTTTTTGCAGCACACTACACTGTAGCTTGCGTATATATTTAAAAGATTGTAGAAGATTCTCATATACAGTATTTCGGCCAGTTGGCAAGTAGCATTTTTGGCTTTAATTTGATGTCATACTACCAGTAAAGTTGTTAACTGAAACCACAAGACACAGATTCAAGCCTATAGAGGTATTCAGACACTACCATGATGTTACTTATTGCTATTCACTGTTCAATTTCTATGTGGCAGATACAATGCACCGCCATGCCAAATGTATAAAACTTTGATTTCATACTTTGAATAGATTGTACATAGTGCACCAGCCTCAGACTAATGCATCAGTTTCACTACAAGCTTAGGGCTTGACACGTACATTTTTGTTGAAATAGTTCCTGAAACTAGAACCTACTCACTGGAGAATTCACTTCTGCTCTCTGCCATGTTCCAATACATTTGTTGAGCCTACCAGTGACACTGCCCCTTTGGTCTGAGATTAGTTCTGACTTACACAGCACCTTTGTCTAGCAGTCAATTTCCCACAACCACTCCCCCCTTTGCAATTCTAATAGAGTTTCCTACTTGAAAGGAGGTACTGTGTAGCACAAAGCAGCTGGTAGAGGCAAGTTGATTATGTGAAATCCAGAAGTGATATAAGAAAATGATTATTATGGGTGCTAGGTGGATTTATACCCTTGACACTACATCAGCTAACTATAGGGAATGACTCCCCTATTCACTCATTCACACCTATTAATAGTAACCAGGAATAGGTCGTATAGATTTATATTAATTTGTATTTGTATTGCAGTTTGATAGAATTGACAACTGACTTTGGGAAATTTAAATTATAGTCAAATACCATTATCTGAATATATATCCCCCTCAGAAAATGGTTTGGATAATAAGTATTTGAAAATGGGAGCCCTGTTTTAATTATTTACCTTCCAGGTTCCCATATATTCAAGAATCTGCCTTCTTTAATGATGTCAGAGTAATATAGTAGTCCAGAGGACTTGCAGTTCATTCTTCTGTGCGCCTGTTATCTGCAGTTTTGATGGGGCTTTGCCTCTCTAATGAGGATGTGTTTCATTTCATGTGTATACATGTGTCATCAGTTCTCTATTGACTCGCTGTTCACTCTGTAAATGCTGCACACAACAACCATTAAAATGAAAGTATATGGTGCTGGTAGGAGTAAAGTCCATTCAATATATAATTTACTTCTGTTATTTTCTTAATAACTTCAGTTAAACATGCTTGATTATCGTAGTTGGTTTAAAATACCATAACATGTTCAAACACCTTTTACATTATATTGGATAATTTGACTTCTCAGCAAGACAGACAAAAATGTTAAATGTGTTAATTTGTAGACTCATTAGGGTTATCTCAATTCATTTTAATATGTCATTAACAAAAACGTTTCTATTTTGAATAAAAAAACTGATGTAATTACTTATTTGTCTGTGCTGGTGGAGTCACTTGGCTTTAATTCTTCTGAAAGTGGAAGACTTACTACACTGTGGGTTAAAGCACAAGATTACTGACCAAACTGTCCAGGGTTAAACTGCCAACACTGTGCATGGCACTTGTGAAATTTTTCTGACTTGAGTATAAATCACACGTTTTATATCAGTCCACTTGCTGGAATATTTGTCCCTTATCATTTCCATAATAACAGATAGTTCACTTTATCTACCTTGTAAACTAGTCTATTGTCGCACACTAAGCTATGTTATGCTACTTTTAACCATGGCCTGAGGATGTTATACTGTAGGCGCACTGGTGACAAAATTCATACACATGCAATGATACATACAACGCCGTAGTTTTGCGATCATAACTTCAATCAATCAATGTGATATGGACATGACTAGAGTGCACAATTTGCTATTGTATAAGAGCTTTAAAACAATCATCAGTGTGCTGTTACCGGAAAACAATCAACCTCTGGGTGGCAAGGCATCACATTCTGGGTAGTTAAACATTTGATTTCATGGTCAACACTGCAGCATATAATTGAGTACTACTAGTCCTAGTTGATTTTGTGATACAAAGTGTGATATATTTTAGAGAGATATATAACATTGTTTTCTAAATGTATTCATTGAAGACATTTACCAAAACAGTTTTCCAGTTTTACATTTTACAGTTTGTTTTCTCCAAATTTGTATGAATATGCACCATTAAATCTGAGGTGGATTGGATTGTTAGGGAGAGTCGGGTGGATCATTATTATTTCTGTGGTAGAGAAGGACAATTTCCTCTGGCAATTCCTGTGATTGAGCTCATTGAGGGAAATGGGCTTGATTAATTTGTCTTCACGCAAAGTGTCCCTGAAAATTGCTTACATAATCCTCATTAATGTGTAGGCTATCTTATGCTGTCTGGTCCTGAGTGTAGGACTGGGATACCATATCTGTATTGATTTAACACCTTGTCGGGGAAATGGAAGTCAAATCAAGCTTAACACTCCTGCTTAGTATCTGCATGGTATACCCATTTCTTTTCAATCACATTAATTGAGAGGTGATAGCCAAGCTGGCCGACATATCTGTTTACACTGTCAAGTGTGTTCGATGACAGAAGCATCAACAACAATCTGCTGTCTTATGAAGGCTTTTTATTCTGCCACTGTGGAATTGATGAACAACCTACATATTGCTTCCATTGTCCTTGGCTGATTCCTGTAGTCTGTATCTCATATTATTACATTTATTCTTATATATTGTATGTTATATATTGTATGATAGGTAATAAATTAAGTTGTGGTGGACAGATTCGGTTGTAATTATTTTACTGAGTCAGATATTCTCTTTGCTCGGCTCAACAGATCAAATTGAAGTTCAATTGAACTTAAAAGTTCAGTCTTTGTTTTTTTCTCCTGTTTCTTTTTGTCTGACTTCATTTTTGACCACTCTGAGTTTCTTTGGAGGGTCAGCAAGCAGTCCTCTGGAGGTGCTGTTTTTTTTGTTAAGTGTAACGGGTGTTTTTAAGGCTTCCCCTGTCACCCTCAAACAGTTCCTCTCCTAGATCTTTCAAGAGTCACATGATCCTGTCATAGCTGTATGCTATATTGCAAATATGTTGTCACATTGAGCACATGCTTTTCCCAAGAGTCCTCATTTGTTATAAGGAAAAGCTTATTATACAGCAGTGTCTTCACGTAGGTTGTTATAGACATATTGACTGTAAATAGTCTAACTGTTTTAAGTCTTTTGAGGCAGATGGCACTAGAGGAAGGTCCCTGTGTGCTGCACTCTTGTTTAAAGTGGCTCTTAAACAAGCTTACTGTGTTAGAGCATTCATTAACTGAACAGATCTTGATAGAAGATGTGCTCTATTGTTTCTAAGCATTCAGATGTTCATTAAAACTGGTAATGGCTTCAAGAGTTAAAAAACGGAGGCATTGACTCACACAATAATTACCTTTGTTATGTTAATTTGCTTTACTGTGTCCTACCAAAAATAAAGGGAATAAGCAGAGTACGATCAGTTGTATGAGTAACCAACTGAAAATGCACATTTATATAGCTATGTTGTTCCTGGAAAACAATGTTATTACGTTGTTATTACATTTCATCCCTTGCTCTCCAAATTCTCACCCAGTAGCCAGGTGCCTCTTCTCACACATGCACATTGATGGCAAGTGTCACTCTGATTTGTAGGGGAGACAGAAATGCATCTCTACCATTCACAAATGGCCATAAATCATTGCGTAACATGCAGTGGAAGGAAAGGTTTGTCAGCTTTGTCTTCACCTTTGTAATGAGGTGTATTCTATATCTATAAATTCTATAGATCTAGAAATTGTGGTATGAACTGAAGATGGACTGGCATGCAAGAAATCTCATAACGGTATACACAGTGAAAATGCTTTTTATTGTATCTTTGTAGAGAAGGATGATTCATACTGCAGCATTGTGCCCCAAAACCCAACTAAACACATTGTAAGAGAACTTGCAGACAAAGATGGGCTTTTACAGAGAAAAAGAAGCATTCAGTAAAACCACAAGATGCTCTTTGGAATGTTATGAAATCATGCTGGGATGGCATGAATGATCAGATTTTGCACAAACTTCTGGAATCCACTCCAGCTTGATTGCATGCTGTCATAACTACAAAATCTGAAACATCACATGAAAAATGATCAATTTCCAGTGTGATTATTATGCTGATTATAGTAATGAAAAACATTTGATTTGATTTGCAAATCATGAAAGTCATATTAGTTTCTGAAACACATAATTATGAAATTTAAAGTTGTAATGATGACTTGCATTCGTGAATGTACTTTGTGCTTGGACAGTGTACTTCACAACAGAAGATAAGGATGCAATGCAGAGAGTTATTGATTTCACATAGATCACTGAACTGTATAATAGAAACCCCGATGTTTCCATCGCAACAAAACACTGAAAAGAAACTTGTATGCTTTAGCTCAAAAAGAACCATTGCCCACTTTGTTTATCTACCTACAAAATCTAGCATGGTTATGCCCACCAGAAACCAATACATTATAACATATATTGCTTATAATTAAATCATGTTTATAATTAAGAATATGTATTTGCGTAGTTTGGAAATATTTGTTTAGGACCGTTACAATTCCTTCAAAATAGTTTTGTGAAAGTCATCAGAATGCTTTTTATAGTAGAAAAATATCAGTGTTGGATAAAATAAGTACTACTAATAAATGTGAGATAAGATACTACATATTATTATATAAAGTGCATGAAAATAATGCATGTAAAGTACTGTGGATATACTTAAAATATTATGTGCTTTGTTGTAATGCTGCATTCAGTGCATATTATAGTCTATTATTATTATATGTTATTGTTATAGATGTACAGTACTGTAGATATATTTCTCACAGTTTATAAGAATAGCATAATGGTTTACTTTCGACTGCACGACTCCATTCTCCGCAGACGAGCAGATTTCTGTAGTTGAATTATTCATGATCCCTGAAATACATACAAGTTTACATTGGATGATTATTAAAGTTTAAACAAACAAACAACAAGCCACAAACTGTATTATATTTGTTGAATACGTAAATATTGCATTTACACACAGAGACTGTTTGTCTACCGTTATTTGACTTTCTAAGAATTCTTCATTCTTATTACGATATATAACCTCAATTTCTTGTACTCTATCTGGTTAAGTGTTTCAACACCAAAATGTCATACTTTACAAACATGTGAGCCGCAGTAATGAGTATTAGATGGAGTTGGTCCCATGCTGGCTTCCATTCCTTTGTGATATAGATGCTTACACAAGCAGTTTAAATATGAATGTGTATATTTGCTCCTATTCAGCTCAAAGAGCATTAGGAGGTCAGATGATGAAGCTATTGGTTTTCTAATTTATGTCAATATTATTGGAAGGTACTGAGGCAGTGGAGGTTTTGAATGTGTAACAAATTGAAGCTCCTGTGTGTTTATATATTACTGTGATCACAAAATACACCACAAGCACAGAAAGAGCTAGCATTTTAACCTTGTGAAAACATTTTGCCGCTCATTAGCATTTGCACACATTTTTGTTTATTTATTATCATTTTACAAATATTACTTTTTTCACATTTTTTTATATTTCACTTGGGTTTGCGTTGTTCTGCTTGTTGTATTCAAACGTGTGCACTAACCTTTAAAATCTATGGATTAAACGGTAATGTGGTCACTTTATGTATAGTAATACATTCTAGCATTCTAGAAATGATTTGAAAGTGAAGCTCTGTCAGACACACAACACTATATAATACCTTAAGATTCACTGTTCAAATCCCAGCTCTGCTAAGCTGGCAATATTGGAATCCCTGAGCAAGGGACTGCAATAATTGTAAGTCACTCTGGATATGCATGCCTGCTAAATGCTGTAAATGTATTAAGTAACATTTTTGCAACATTACTCACCTCTGGGTTGAGGCCACGGCTCTGTACAGGATAGTCAATTTTCTCCACACCAAAATATGTGTTCAGACATAATGAAGTCACCTTGTTACTACTAACAAACAGGTTACAAACAGAACTGTGATAATATTCCAAAATGCATATAAAAAATCTACTTCCAAAACTGCACCACAGTGCACCCAAGAGTACTGACAAAGTATGCTTTTTGGGTTACGTACTGTATGCTTGATTTAAAAAGATAATAATAATAATAAATAATATACATGCTACAAGAGAATGAATGATTACTTTCTGGTACACTTAGTTTTGTCATTTATTTTGAGGTTCCTTTGTTTTCATAAAGCAAAGAACTAAAAGCTCTAGTGTACTGAGACATTAAGGTGTACGTTCAAAGTGCACGCATTTAGAGGGAACAAGATATGAAATGGATCGATTGTCTAAAGCCACACAAGCCTAGGTGCTCTGGCCAGCCAAATGGATGAGGATTGGGCAGGAAGGGCCTGAGCTCAGGTTACAGTGCATTATCCTCTGATTGAACATATTGGAAAATGGACCCTTCTTTCTCCTGCATTTGGACATGCTCTTCAAAAGTCAAAGACAGATGTCTGCTTTTGCTCTCCAAGTCTCTAGGTATCCCACTCTCTCTTCTTTGAAAGTATAGTGACAGCACCTAACAAAATACACAACGCAATTTATAGATCCACATTGTTTTTATCAGTCTGTGCAACACTATTCCATGTAAAGAATGCAAAAAAGGAAATACTAATTAACTAAAACTGGTTCTGAACCAGTGCACTGCATCCCTTGGGAAATATTGGCAAATGAAAGGTATACATATAGCCAAGGAGACATCCTGTCTACAAGGCTTTGTAGCTGTGTCTTGTGTACTTCTGTGCTGAGCACAGTTAAGTGTTGCGTGGTAATCCTAAAGATTCTAAGCAAATGAAACAAAGCATGCAGGACGGTGAATGATGTGGAGTGTCCAATTAATTCTGAGTGTTGATTTCCCAAACCCCACACTTGGCTAAGACGTGTTTCACACGTGATAAATCAAGGTTACTGGTTACTCACTATGCAGTGGAGGTGTACTACAGGGAATTTCAGTATAAAGTAAAACAAAGTAAACAGCTACCGAACCTATTAATTAACTAATGAGTTGAATAAGATATTTATGAACAGTGAAATAGTCAAAAGTACTTTACACAATAGAACTATAGCTTAGCAGACACATGGTATACCGTGTTAAAATAATATGAAATTAGTAATTAATTAAAAAATGTCACCCAAGCACCTTGTTTCCTGTTGAATCTAAATTTACTTCGTTTGATGTCACATTGATTGGCACCTTGTCCAATTAGTATTACTGCACTGATTCCAGTGTTTCTGGGATAGATTCCAAAACCATTGTGATAAATTATAAAATATAGATATAACTTTGGTCACATGGTCAGCACATTTAGCAAGTGATTTATGTTGCTGCTTTTTATTTTACACTGTGTAAAATTTAATATTTAAAAATAACATTTTAGTCTATACAAGTTATTTGTGTCTGTGTGATACTTTCTGTTGGGAATGTAAGTAAGGCTTCAAAAAGCAGTATGTTTTTCCCATCAGCCAAGGAGTATAACTAGCATGGTTAGTCAAGCAGCATTTGTGACTCATTAGCTTAAATTATGTTTAAAGGAAGCATGAGCCCAATGAACATGTGATGGTAATGACAAGGAGCGGTATATTATGTTGTGAGCAAATGGTTTTACAGTCAGGTATTTAATGTTTTCCTGGTACTGGATATAAATACACAATTAAACTTTCTATTGTAGAAGGTGTTATTAATGTTCATGCAGTCACCATTTAAATTATATTAGTACAATATCTTAAATCGTGGGCAGATTAAATATGATTAAATGTAGCATTGGTAAAAGGTTGTAAATTAACAGACTGGGCATCTGTTAATTTGAAGACAAATTTGTTTTATACAGTGCTTTTAACAGCCAAGCATTGTTTTAAAGAAGCTTTCTAGGTTTCTTAAATATCTAGGTACAATGGTGCTTGAAAGTTTCCAATAACCTTCTGGCTTGTCGACATGATCTTTAGCAAGCCATATGATATATGTAAGAAATATAATAAACTAATAACTAAATTAAACTAACCAAAGCTAAACAGAATAATATAGTACACAAGAGATATGATATAAAATATATTAAAAATACTATATTATGGGGAATATTTAAAATTATAGAATATAAGGCAGTAGTATATACAGTGATATGAAAAATTTTGGGCACCCCAAATAATTTTTATGATTTTACTTAATAAATTATTGGTTGTTCAGATAAGCAATTTTAGTTAAACATGTCATATAGCAGACGACCACAGTGATATCTGAGAAGTGAAATGTAAAATATAATAATAACAAAAAGTTTATAGGGTTAACAGAAAGTGTGCAATATTATTTAAACTAAAATAGGCAGGTGCATAAATTTGGGCACCATTGTCGTTTTATTGATTTGAATACCTTTAGCACTAATTACTGGAACACAAAATTTGTTTGGTAAGCTCATTGACCCTTGACCTACATACACAGGTGAATAAAATTATGGGAAAGGGTTAAGGTGGCCAATTGCAAGTTTTTTTGTGGCAACATGGGAGCTTCATAACAACTCTCAAATGACTTGAAAACAAAGATTGTTCAACATCATGGTTTAGGGGAAGGATACAAAAAGCTATCTCAGAGATTTCAGCTGTCAGTTAAAGTTGTTCAAGTTAAGGGTCTCATGGACAACGACCCTAAACACTGCTCAGAATCTACTAAGGCCACCTTACCTTGACGTTGGGCAGACATCAGGAGTGCCTGTCGATCCTTGTGACCCGGTCACTTCGGATGCAGGTTGTTCAGGCCCATCATCAACTGGTCTGCAGAGTTCATCTATGGGTGGTCCCTCCCCTGCGACTCGGCCTGTCAGGGGTGAGACGCCTCCCGTTAGACTCGGTAGTGATCTACCAGAAGACTCATCCCGTGTCCCGCCTCAATACCATAATCAGGCTGAAGTCTTTAGCCACCCCAAGGCTCGGATCCTAGTCCCTCTGTCCTCTAGCCCCATTTGGGACGCGCACTGACGTGGCTTGTTCTCGTGCTTTCTGCACGCTCAAGCTCACCCTCGCCCTCTGTCACTTCAGGGTAAGATCGCGTCGCTCCATTTGGGATGCGCCTTGACGTGGCTTGTTCTCATGCTTACTGCACACTGGAGCTCTCGCTTGCCCTGTTGTCCAGCTGTGTTATTTCCTCCTTTTTATTTCTGTACTTTGGGGAGCCTTTTGCTCTGCCTTTTTAGTTCTCCCTGTTTTTATAGATACATCATTCGTCCCCTATTCCTGCATCTTTGGGTCCTCTCTCCCAACATGTAACAGCTGTTAATCCTATAAACTTGTTTCACTTCTCAAATATCACTGTGTTCCTCTGCTATATGACCTATTTAACTGAAATTTATTCATTCATGAAAATTATTAGGGGTGCTGTGCTGTGGGGTAGGACTGTGGTATCCTAGCGGTTAAGGTACTGGACTCTGGACCAGAAGGTCCAGGGTTCAAATCCCAACTCTGCCAAGTTGCCACAGTTGGGTCCTTGAGCAAGGTCCTTAACCCACAAATTGCTTGAATTGTAAGACTATATGAGTTGTAAGTCGCTCTGGATAAGGGTGTCTGCTAAATGCTGGAAATGAAATGTAAATAGAAAATATGAGTCTTAACAACATATGGCATTGTTTGGTTCTCTGTACTTTCAGTAAATAATTTAAAACTGGCGTCCCTGCAATAAATAAAACTTTATAGAAATGTTTTTGCAAAGACCAATCTTTAAAGAAAATTGTGTGCATTCTGCTCAGTGTCCCTTAATGTTGTCCAATAAAGGAAATAAAACCATTATTTGTGTACACTAAATATCTGTGTAACCAAGTATTTGGAAGTTATTTTATGCTTACAATTGTAGAAAAGGGACTTGAATTTTTCCTCTGTTGTTTGCAACAAGTGCAAGAGTGGAATTCATGATTGCATATCCTCAGATAATGATAGGGCTCTTGTTGTCAAGGTTACACTAGGTCACAGTCCCTCTGAAGTCTTTGTTATAAATGACTATCCACAAAGTGCTTTCTCTACTTAATCTAAAGTAACAAACCAGGGTAACTCTTTGGGCGCAAATCAAAATTTACATTTCTGTTCTGGTGGAATTAGGTTTACATTTATATTTATGTATTGATTTAATTTATATTCATGTGCATTGCTAACTGTGGATTTCTTCACCCCTCTGGCTAATCCACAGCATACTGAGTTGAGTATCTCAAGACTAAATGAACAGAATATACAAATCACTGATTGTATTGGGGAGTCCAGCGATGTTCACTGTCTCTGTTACTCTTAAGATGTACCAAGGACAACAGTACAGTAATGTTTGCAGTTAAAAAGCAACCCTGGGTGGAAAATACATAGTGACCCTGTGGTAGAATCTGAACATTGAAGGCTTTTTAACATGAATAATACAAAGTAAAAGAAAGCATCTTGTTAGTTATTGTCAAACCTCTTTTATTTGAAGTTGACATTTGAACTGTGTTACAATTTTTGGCACACTTTGCTAATCTGCTGTATAATCACAATATTCGAACTCTTGAATCTATGCAGTTCTGTATATTTTTTTAAGTGAAAATGGCATGAGCATCTGTTGCTGTTGTGGAGGGAGTTGTGGTTCATCATCATCACTGTTCTCCACTGTCAGGCTTTTCCTTTTATCACACAAAATGTTGAGTGATCATGATTGTGTCTCTGGTGATAATCAAACTGTCAGAGGAGGACTGAAGCACTTGATTGTGTTTTTGATGAGTGTCTATTGAGGCTTTTGAGTACCAACAAAAGATCTGGCAGATTAGCCCCCATTTGATGTTCTTCACATTGAGCTATTGTGTTTCAGATTGAAAAGATATGTGCTCTTTTTATACATAAAATGTATACAGTATTTCAGCTTTGCAAAATGAAACAACCTTGAGTCATTTTCCCATTTTCAGATGATTTTATCTGTCACAAGCAAGTCACTAATTGTTTCTTTGCTGTCTGGTTCCTTTGACTATAGCGTTTACATGAATGATCAGATGTAGGTTTTGATTTCACAAGACCATGCATGTATATACATATATATAAGACTGCAATATTGATAACTCCTGTAAAACACAGCATTAACATAGGATTGCATATGTCACGTGATTAATATAGCCCATCTTCAATGAATAAATGTGTACTATGCTTCAGTACGACTTATATGGGGTGACATTTACAGACCAATGAAAATCATAATACTTCAAATTTTTGTCATTTTTGTCTAATATCCACAAACTAAGTTTCATATTTTTCCTTACAGCATTTAAGTAAAGGGAGAATTCAGCAGTTGAAAACAAGATACAAATCTAGTATAAAAGAGTTGGAAGCATGATCCTCTCCCTGATTAAATACCTTTCACCTGTTGCTCTAATTACAACCATCAGTCTGTTTTAATATGACTTTACCAGTTTTCTATACCACGTTTTGGTAATATTAACATCTATACAGAGTTGTACAAGTTCAACCAATTTTATGATGTGTGACAAGTAAATATTCCCTCTTAGTCTGTCCAAAGAAAGGGACTAAGGGCAGGGCTCAGACATGGCCACTCAAGGATATTCACCTTTCCAGCCTCAATTAAGTACATTGTAGCTTAGGCTTGTTGTCATTGTGAACCACCTGCACGTCTTCAGTTTTCTGGCACAGGGCCCCAGGGTTTCTTCAATAATTTGGGTGTAACTGACAGCATAGATTTTCTTTTCAATCCTGGCCAATCCCAGCTGAAGAAAACACCTCACAACATTATGTTGCAGATTTGCATTATGGTTTTGCAGCTGAGATATTTGCAGAAAAACTGCATGCTCTGTAAGGATTGTTTCCAGCACCTTGTTGAGTCTGTGCTGCTAAGAATTAAGCCAGCTAACAGAAGTTTTAAAGGTCGTGTCTTCTTAGCAGCCACTTTATTAGATACACTTTGCTACTATTGTATTGAACTTACTTATATACATGATGCATTCAGGAACTCTTTATTACTCTTTCACTCTTTTCAGATTTTCTTATGTTAAAGCCCTGGTAAAATAGAACTAATATATATGAGAATATGCCCCAAATCAGTGAAATAGAAAGTAGAAAAAAGTAGAAAAAGGTAGAAAATGCATATAAAACCACACAGTGTTTCTTACTTTTCTTTTACGTTTTCTTCTTACATTTTGCAAACAGTATGAACCTGGGATTTTTGATTTCAGGTTTGTCTGTCAATTTCTGCATTTCAGGCCTGCAACACATTCTAGAAAAAGTCACAGTAAATAATTTACCTCTTTGTGATGTTGCCATTCCTTTTCACCACACTCAGAGGTTTAGGCACAGAGGTGTTATTTTATCCCATTCATTCTGTAAACACGTCTTAAGATGTGCAACAGTTTCAAAATTCTCCACATATTCTCTGTTTGGGACAGGTCAGGACTGCAGGCAGGATATTCCAGTACCCATATCCTCTTCTTCTGGAGCCATGACTTTGTAATGTGTGCAGCATGTGGTAATGCATTGTCTTGTTGAAAAATGCATGGACATCCCTGGTAAAGACGACGTCTTGAATGCAGGATATGTTGCACTAAAATCTGCTTGTGTACTTTTCTGCATCCATCAAATAAGTGTGATGACATTTGCCAAGGGCACTGATGCAGCCCCATACAGTTACAAATTCTGACTCTTGAACTCTATATATCTATAACAGTCTGGTTCATCTGACCACAATACACATTTCCACTGCATGATGGTTCATCATAGATGCCTCCAAGCCCAGAGAGGTTGATGCTACTTTTGAACATGGTTAGAAGAGGGCTTCTTTTTTGCAAAGCAAAATTTTACTTGGCATTTGTGAATATAACTCCATATTTTACCACTTAACAAAGGTTTGCTAAAGTAATCCGTTGCCCTTGTGGTTATATCAGCACATTATTTTACTAGCACTAAAGCTCTAAATGAGAGAGAAGGGCTTATAAGATATGTTTAAAATTCATCATGTTCAGAGTATAACAAGTGTAATTATTTTAATTTTGCAAGGTCAAACTATACATATATTCTTAAGTGTACAATATTTGGGATCTTATTTAATATGTGTTAACATAACTTATTGTGAACATGCCTCCTGTAATTTAGAGATATAAATTAACATTAGCACAATATCTGTATAATTTGATTAAAATAATAATATACTTTAAATAAATTTAAATATTTACATTTTGATACTAACTGTACTAGTATTATCTTTTTTCTGTGTTTTGTTGCGATGTACTTGTACTATGCAATGACAATAAAGGTGAATTTATGTATATATCTTTTGAAGAAGTGCTCCTGCATAAAACATATGTGAATTTAGCATGGCTGAGAATTTGCTTGAACTAAACAGCCGTTTCCTTCTTTAGAGGCTTCTGAGATGAGATGGAATCATGCATAGTTGTGCTTTTGTTAAAAACACAGGAATATAACAAGCACCATAAATTTGACTGAGACAAGATCTGGCATAACTGAAGTGTGCTTTAGTTTTCAGGAAAAAGGGTACGTTTGTAGGTAGATTTAGCTGTCATTATCCGTATGAAGACAGTATGGGTCTTGTGAATAGACTTTGATTGATCTGAGACCCTCTCTAAGCTTATTGTCCCCTGTGGTGATTCACCCACACACCACAAAATTGTAGTCACTGTTTGCTTGTTTCCATGGGTTCCCTGCAATATGTCCAGTTTTACTCTACAGTCCTTCTCTTTCCCATCAAAGAGGGACACCAGTCAATTCCAGCTCTAACATGTAAAAGAAATCATCTGAAATACTGTTACAGCAGCAAAATTCAAATGGAATGCCTGTGTTTGATTGCAAAATTAATTTAGTGTATTAAGGCCTCCTGCATTCAGTCATTTCATACTAGACACATGATTATATATCAAACATTAATGGAGCAGCATGAATGATATTACACAGTGATTACCTGCATAAGTCATAAGTAAAAAGTACACAGCACGAGTTATGCATACTTACAATTATCCGACCTATAGTTTATTATGACTGACTTTATTACTTTCTCAGTTGCTCATACGAAACAGAAAATGACACAGTGAAAAATAAACCAGATGGTCAGTCTGTATACACATTCTATTCAGCAGAAAACAGTGGACTGAAAGTATTAAGAGGGCTTCACTAAAGTCTATGATGTGTCACAGCACATGAATAGATTGTGTCAAGACAAAAATAGCATACCACAATAACACAGCAATGAAGGAATAGAAACATAGGAGATGTATAAGGAAATATAGTTGGCTCTGTATATCCTTTGTTAGCAGAGTCAACCAAACAAAAAAAAAGAAAATTCCAACTTGCAAAGCTTGATTTTGCCGCACGTCAAGCACTCGACTGAGGAGCCCAGATGTAAATGTGGATGAAGTGATGTGTAGGCATACACTGATGTAGTTCCTCTTTCTCCAGACTGTTCTTCTTTTCATTATTCCCTAACTATAAATAGCATTCGCAATGTTCTTGGTGTTTGAAGTAAACTTACTAAGATAAACAATGAAAGTGAGAAAATGATTTAAAATATATGGTATATGTGTAAATTACATGCAAATATGTCATCACTTTTCTAATTGTAAAAGTAAAATGACTTTTTACGATTGCAAAAACCATAAACCATATATGCTATATGTGCAAAAATCATTAGCAGAACTTCTGGAATTTAGACTTAGGACTTTTCAAGGCCTAAGGCAGGTGACAACATGAGCGGTGTAAAACATAATTTGATTCTACGGCAATGTTTACATTTCCAGGCTGAAGTGCCCAAAATTTGCCTTAATGTGACCAATATTTGATCTTTTCAAATCTGACCTGAGCCTCTTTGATATATGGTTCAAGATTAGATATCTGATATGTGGCCATGCGACCTGAATTAGGATGCATAAATAAACAGGCAAACGTAGCCACAAGAGGACGTGGCTACAATGTCAAAGGAAAATAAAGTTTAAATCATTCATACATCAAAATCATAGAAAATAGTCAGTGGAAGGATAACATGCTCTATTTAACTTTACCATTAAAGAAATTCCATTACTGTTTACCTTTAGACGAGCAGGCCAAATGAAGCAGTGCAGATACACGTCTGATCATGTTAAAAAGGTGGTGTGAATGGTCTTTTGGTGAAGAGATTGGCATTGGGCCACTTTGCTTACTGTGTGACCATAGCCTAAGATACATTGTGATGTGGATGTGGACTGTTTGGCATGGATTCACAAAAGTCCAACTCTATTAAAATGTTAATGCATAGCCCAAATGCAAAAAGTGTAACTCAGAAATTCAGATGTGCGGCATTGGCCGGACAATCTGTGGTGTGCACAAGCACTGTTCATCCCCCTTCTACTTCATTAAAAACTATGGATTTGACTCTGTTTTTTAATATAGATTATTCCCCTATGTACACTCCTAAGAAAAAGAGATACCGAGAAGTTCTCTATTGCGTACAAATATGGATTTGAACATGGTGGACTGTGGCAGATTACCAACTGCGACAAACCTTTGCAGTGTATTCAACATACTCAACATTGAAATACACACACACACACACACACACACACACACACACACACACATCTATCACGTATTAAACACATCACGACCATTGATTTGA
>JAUZST010000836.1:0-15029 GCA_034779995.1 Parotocinclus haroldoi
GACAAAATATCGACCACCAACATGCTTCATTGCATGGATGGTCATGCGGAGATAATAAGCAGTGCCTGGTTTCCTCCAGATATATCACAAGGCCAAAAGTTTAATCTTGTTTCTCACAGCTTGAGAGTCCTTTAAGTACTCTTTCATGTGTCATTTACTGAGGTGAAGATTATATCTGGCCATTTAGCCATAAGTTCTCCAATCTGCACACAGGATCTTTGGAACTCAGGGACCATTGGGTTCTTGGTCACCTCTCTCACCAAGGCTCTTCTTCCCCTATTGCTTAGTTTGGTGGTGCAGCCAGCTGTAGGAATACTTCAGACTTCTTGTACCAAACGTCTGACCGTTTAAGAATTAAGGAGGCCCCATGCAGTTCTTTCCTCCTCATGGCTTTGTTTTTGCACTGATACACATTGTGAGACCTTATACTAGTGTGTTTCTTTCCAAATCATCTTCAAACAAACTTATTTACCACAGGTAGACTCCGGTCAAGGTGTCACCTGTGCAGACTGCGCATTTACATTTAGAGAAGTTACCAATATGAAAGCTTTTATTTCCAGGTATTTACATCTGGATCTGACAGTTCTTAAGGTAGCTTTGTCTGGAAATAAAAGCTGGAATGTCTTTTGTCTCGTATCCATCTTTTAATGTTACACCCAAATGTTTTCAGTGTACAGAAAAAATAAAACTTGATTGACCTCACTTGTCCAATACTTTTGGAGGGAAATGTAAGTATGTATGTACATCAGTGTTATTGTTCAGATGTTAATGATTGTGATAGCATGAGGAAAGACGCTGTTTGAGTGTCTGGTAGTTTTTGTATACAGTCTACATTAAAATTAATGTGACGTCAACCAATAATATTATTTATCATTCAATAACTAAAACTGAATTGCTGTTCTGCATAGGCCTGGGCAAATAATTAAATCCAGAAATATAATCATTCTTCAGGTAATAATCATGTATAACATAACATGTACTTGCTGAATAACAACCTAATGACAGTTTTAAGTCAAATACCATTTCAATTAGTTTATATATTTTGTTTCAAAGTAAGAGTGTCCTGAGTATTACTCGTTGCGCATTCCGTTACCAAGGTATAAGACTGGTTGTTTGTTTTGCGTAATTGTTACGCACTTTCCGAGCAGTTTGCATTAAATTGAAACTATTAAACATTCTGTGTAATGGTTTTCTTATTGCTTCTGAAAACATCTATCACAGTACATATTGCTATTATTTTAACGCTCATGTCTAGTTCAGAGCTGGTGTCCAATTTCATGAGGGAGAAATGATTTATTATTATTGAGTGAAGAGAGACCAGCAAGGTCATAAACTGTTTTCACAAAAATACTCAGCTGACAAAATCCTATGATTGGAAACTGTTTATGGGTCAGAGGAGGATTATCACAAATCATGCGCTGGAAAAACATTTTTAGTCTGTTAACTGTAGCGACATAATAAAGTGGCTTGCATTTGTACAGTGTTTAAAATTCCTATCAGCACTGTTGTATCTGATACATTTCCATCAGCACTACACACATAAGCATGTGTCTTACTGTCCGAACAACTGCTGGGTCAGGAATGGTAATTTACCCAATTAATGAATAAAACATTTTGTCATATTGTGCCATATTGTGTTCCTTAATAGATCGAGAGGGGCAGACTAAACAGCTTCAGAGACTGCACCCGTATCTTCAATAATTCAGCATCTTCCAAGCCTAGCAAATGGAAAACTATGGTGTATAGGTTACATAGTAGATACAAGATACATTTATTTTAAAAATTAATAGATCTAATATCCCTACATAATAGATTGGTTCAATTAGTATTTTATTTGTACAGAAATTTGGAAGCGCTGATGTATAAGCAGCTAGGTTTATATGCCAGTGACTGGAAGGTTTTGAGGTCAAATTTCATGTGTTAGAAAGTCCTTACAAGAAACTAGCAAGCCTATACTCTTTATACTTGAATTTCACTTCAACTCATTTGCAAATCTGTTTCTTAATTATTTAATATAAAGGGAACCTTCAACCATAGATTAAGTAATAAATACAGACTCAAGTCTTTTGCTAATTTTTAAAAACCCTGGTTCAAGTACCATGTCATTACTAAATCAAACTAAAATACTTTCACATTTAGAGGGTTAATGTTTTCTGTCCAGTGTCTACAATATCTTGTCTAATCAGACACAAAGTGGACAAATCTCTCTACCTAGACACAAAACAGATGGGCATCATGGTGGCACGGGATAGAGCCCCTATCTGAGTGGAGCTTCAGTGTTATCCCTAAGGGCCTGCAGTATATGTAATTCAAAATGAAAAAGTGTGATCGAAGATCATAGTGTTATATGTTATATGTTTTATGTCTAAGAAAAAAAATATTGCCTTAAATGGAAAGGGGTGATCTGATAAAACTATCATAATGTTTATTCTTCGTGTTAGTTTTTCAAATTAATTTGCACTCTGAACAAGCTGAACACAAAAAGAATAATTTCCCTACTGAACTAATAAACTATTCTAAAATACTTACATCTGGATTGTGGTAGCCTAGTGATTAAAGTCATAGACTATGGACAAAAGATCCAGGGTTTAACCCACAATTGCTTGGACTGACTGTACTAGTTCTGGATAAGTCGCTCTGGATAAGAGTGTCTTCTAAATGACTAAATGTAAATAAATGGAATATCTACGTAAAATATACAAGTGTATCCATATTGGTTCCTGGCTCTTTGTTGGGACGTTGTGGAAAACATAAATACAAACACAATTTGATGATTTGTAAGGATACGATTTTCAATGTTCAAATAAACTTTGCTATTTGCAAATTTTCACAAATTTTAAATTTGATGCCTACAACACGTTCTAAAAAAGTTTGGACAGGGGCATGTTTGCCAATGTATTACATCACCTTTCCATTTAACAACACTTAAAAAGTGTCTGGAAATGGAGGACACTAATTGTTGAAGCTTTGTAGATTGAATTTTTACCTTACAACTTCAGTTACTCAACAGTCTGAGGTCTCTGTTGTCGTATTTTGCACTTCGTAATGTGCCAGTCTACTCATTTACTATAAAGCTACGCTGTTGTAACATGTGCAGAATGTGGCTTGGCACTGTCTTGCTGAAATTTCAGGGACGTCCCTAAAAAGACGTTGCTTGGACAGCAGCATATGTTGCTCCAAAACCTGTATGTACCTTTCAGCATTAATGATGCCTTCACCATCAGTGATGCTGGCTTTTAAACTTTGTGCTGATAACAATCCAGACAGTCCTTTACCTCCTGAAGGACACGACGTCCATGATTTCCAAAAACAATTTCAAATGTGAACTTGTCAGACCACAGGACACTTTTCCACTTTGAGTTAGTCCATCTCAAATGAGCTCGGGCCCAGAGAAGCCTGCGGTTTCTGGGTGTTGTTGATATATGGCTTCCACTTTGCATTTTTAACTTGCACTTGTAGATGAAGTGCTGAACTGTGTTCACTGACAATGGTTGTATGAAGTGTTCCTGAGCCCATGTGGTAAAATCTGTTACAGAATGATGTCGGTTTTTCATGCAGTGCCGCCTGAGGGATCGAAGGTCACGGGCATTCCTTAACTTTCCCAAGCTTTTGTTGCCCCTGTCCCAATTCTTTTGAAATGTGCTGCAGGCAATGAATTCCACATTTTCCAACTATTTGCAAAAGACTATCAAGTTTATCTATTTGAACATTAATATCTTGTCTTTGTAGTGTATTCAATTCAATAGGAGTTGAAAGGGATTAGAAAATCATCGTATTCTGTTGTACACAATGTTCCAACTTCACTGGAATTGGGGTTGTAGGAATTACAGTTATTAATATTTTATGAATATGTCAAATATTTTATATTAATTTCAAGAAAAATTACATATTTTATGCCTTTTGGTTTTAGTTTTGTTCAGTATGGTTTATTGAAAATCTCAGATTAAAATGCAAGTATATCACTGTACAAACAGGATAAATAACTTGCATCCATCACCTTAAATTATTTGTTCCTTCAGTTTCAAGTTTCATTATGTGATGATGGTAATACCCAGAAAATATAGAACGCTAATTGGTGCCAAATGACAGTTTTGCTCCATTTAATCTTGTTTCTGGCCAATAAGTACCTGGAAACATGCAAACATAGTGGATTATTTACTTGTACAGTGGTTCACTTCACACTTTTTGGTCGTCCAAATTAGTATTTGTCTATTTGTTTTGTCTCTAATAAGTTTCCATATAGGTTTCCCCAAAACTTTTGTGCCATGGCCAGCTGCTGAAATGTGAGGCCAAATATTACAAATGCGTTCAGAGTGACTACGCCTTTAGGTTCCTGTAGAAGACAGTAGTAGTAGTAGTAGTATTAATATTAGTATTAATTAGTAATATTAGTATTAATATAAAGTAAATATATGTTGGGTATATAAATTATGGATCCATGGGTAATATGGGTTAAAAACACAATTACAAACTGAAAATATATTGAACAAAACAGACATGAGATAGTGCTTGAGAAAAGTATTTGCATTTTCTGTGTGGTTTTATGTCATATCTGGAAGACGGTTACACAAATCTAAAACAACAGTGTTGCTGTACTCTGGCTCTGAAATAACGCTCCAGACAGACATGCCCACTGAGTCATTAGTGCCAAGCACAGCAGAGTACTGGTGTCACATACACCCATCCTCCAGATGTTATCTGGTAACACCAGTCACAATTTTACTTCCCAGTAGCACCCAATTGCTCTATAATCTAATTGATAAACAGCACAATGCTTCTCTGAACCAAGCCCACAAAGCAAAGTTTAAAGACCTATAAATCAGTTATGTAGTTAAATATTCCCAGACCATTGTGGATTCTATTCAGCATTTTTAAATGGTTTTGAAAATCCATAGCAACTGTAATGTAAACATTATAGCAACTACAACAGCCATTACAGTAAGGTAATGCAAAGCTCTACAGAGGGTTGAGCTATAGCTAAGCATTTCACTAGATAAATCTTTCTAGCCTCTACAGCTTCTCAAGGAACCACTTTCATTCCTCTGGAACAATAAGACTTCGATCTAAGTATTATCATCTCTTTTCAAGCTCAACTTTTGTACATTCAGTTCAACAATTCATCTTTCGAGCGTACTCACAGCATGCAAGGTTGCTTTGTACTGTGCCAGAGCACAGTTGTCTTTCCTCCACACTCCTCAAATGGGCTGTGCTCACATTGCGCTTTAGGGTTCTGAGCCCGAGCACATTTAAGTCATCATGATGCAAGTTTAGTGGTGCATGCACAGTACAATGGGTTTTATGGTTGTGCCTGTTGTGGCTTTTGAAGTCATTTTGAACATACTGACACAATGCCCTCTCATACATCTTACAGGATAATTGACTATGCAACTCAACAATGAATAAGACGATTTTTACAGAGGTAACTGCCTCTGTTGCTCTGGTCAAGCTTAGCATTCATACTACATGCATACTATGCACAAGTCCAACTGGACCATGCCACGTTCTCCAAGCATGCCCCTACACAGTAAGGAGTCACCACAGTAGGATGATCACACGAACGGTGCTTTGGACATCAAACATGCTTGGGCACACCTAGCACAACGAGCATGCCCTTAATGAGTCAAAGTCTAGTGAAATGCCACAAAACACTTTACAGTATTGACTAAAGCATAACCATTCAGCAGTCATCTCAAGAATCAATTAAGCAAACATGGCATTTGAAAGGCTGTACTACTTAAATACACGCAGTACACAAAATGCATGCAGATTTCAGGAGGAAATAGAGTAGTGCGCTCTATGTAAACGATCACTGCCTGAGGGACTCACAATACGCAATCTATCAGCCACAGTCTCTGAGCCTGATCACAGCATATCACTGTCTCTCCTATACACATTTAGCAAAGTCAGCTGCTTGTACCTTGTACAGCCCATCTACTTTGCTGTGATATACAGTAGTTTGGTTACAATGCTGTGCATGCATTTGGTTACAATGCATGCAACGTGCAATACAATCCTTATAGTTTTCTTTTTCCCATATTCTATTCATCTCATTGATTGTTCTTGATGCCTGGGCAGTGCAAAATACATTGATCACTCAGCATGATGGGAATTGTCTGAGCCTCAATGACTGTATGGCAACTGAGAAAACTAGGTCACTGTCTCATATTGCTAAGAGGCCATGATCGACACACATGTTTAGTTGGGAAGCAAGTGGATGTTCAGTGTCAGTGTCCGAAATATGTGGTGGCTATGCTTGTTTCTCAGCTGCAAATGCATAAAAATGAAAAATACCTCATAACAGAAATATAATTATGCATCTAGCTTTGCTGTCAGGCTGTCATAAACATGTATTTGAGTTGTTGTTTATTTTGTTTGCCTTTTTATTCCCTGAGGAAAGACATTTGGTCGGTATGTCGCCAAAGTCAGAAAAAGGTGTGTCCACAATTCACTACAAATTTATAGCCTCCAGAACTGGTCCAAACAGACTGTCAAAACCACAGGCATTGTTAAACCTCTAAATCTGGACTAGGGTCTAGTAAACATGCTTTAAAAAGGCATCATATGGTTCATGAATTAGTTTAAAACAGAAAATATTTCATATGGTAGACTGGAGAACTATTAAATAAAAAAATAAGACCTAAGGAGAGGTCTGATTTGCTATATCTAAACCTGATTAAAATATACTGCTTGTTTAAAAATTAATGAGCAGCATTTCAAAATTAAGTCTCTCATAATTAAATATCCCCTAATTAAAAGCAATATACTTGTTAGTAAAGTTGTCACTGTAGAATTGTATTCTCAACTTTTTCCAAATCACTATTAAACTACAGTATTAAAATACTAACATATTTTTGAGGGGAGAATACATTTGATTTTGCCTGCTTATCACTAATTTACTAAAGAAATGCTTATCGTTTGCTCTTTGTTCATTTTCACTTACATAGCGTTCTTGTAAACATTTAAAATATTTAAAACTCAAACTAACACATCTGAGTGTTTAAACGCTTTCAAAATATCTATCTCGTTTTGTTTTTTTCTTAGAAGATCGGCCATTAGTTGGTAATTTGCCACAGTCCAACAGGCTCTTGTTTTGGCCTGGTCAGAGTCCAGATTTGAACCCAATGGAGAATAACTAGTTTATTTTTTCATGTACTAACAGGGAAACATTTTGCAACCACATGACAACTGTTTGAAGCCATTACCATTGAGCGGATGTTGGAGTTGGCTTGTATTTGTGATCACAACTTACATATCAAGACAATCAAATGGTGTTTTAAAAAAATAACACAATAAACAATCTGTGAAGTGATTTCAACCCATTTACCCATGCAGCACACTTGTTAGTCCTTGTTAGTAAACTGAACTGTTTGAGACTATATAGTGATATAATTAAGTTAACTGTTTCATTAGTCTCCCCGTTTGGAGCCACTCATTGTGTTGATCCAGTGAGAAAGTGGAACTACTTAAATTTAGATTAAGAGGAAATACTTATTCCCCTTATTTTTCAGTTTCATGACCGTGCATGTACCGAGACTTCACAAGGTGGAACTTGCATCTAGAAATAGTCTCTCACAAAAAAATGAACATACAAGTCCAAAAAAATAAAGCCTAAATGCTCTTCATGAGCTTAATTATCCTGATGCTTTGAAACCGTGTTTATATCACTGTTAGACCCCTACCTGCTACAATACATGTTCAGTTACTTATGTTACAAGATTATATAAATATGCACCAACACTGCAGTTACCGGAAAGAGACAGGATAAGGTTGCATTCCTTTCAAGTTATTCCTTGTATCAGAAGAGACAAAGCAAGCTGGTTAGAAACAAATTGTCCTTTAAAGCTCTTTAGTTATAAACCGATCATACAAAATATAATTATTAGGTATATTATTCCTACATAATCCACATTAGTGCAAATGAGCAAAGCAACACTGTGAAACATTACGTTGTCAACTATGCTGCTAATGTGTCTAGCAGACCGGCTAGACCTGCTAGAGCACTGTAGCTAAAACATTTTGTGGAATGTCAGTTTGGTGTGGCCTGGAAAAACAGTTGAAGCTCTCGCTCAGACTTATCCGTAAGCAATCGCTAACGTGTAAGCTAAGAAATCGTTATATGTAATCCAGAGTCCAAGAAGCACCAAGCACAACGGAGCTGCACGGCATGCTGTTTGTTTATCCTCATCCCAGCTTTTGCAATCCTCACATCAGTGGGTTTTCACTGGCTGTATAGTGAGGATTGTGAACTCTTGCATTATAATCTTGCAATCATAAACCAGCTGGTTATGCTCTCTTAACAATAAAAAGCTCGTTATGACAGCATTAATAAATTAAGCTTATAGTTCTCTAATAAACATCTAATTCAGACAGGACTGCTCATATAGGCCATGTAAATAGAAAACAGGCAAGGGACATGACAAGTTGCACATTAAGTAATCTATAGAGGCAGTGTTATGTGATATCGAGTGGATTTTCACTGCCATCTCACTAAACTTCCCAACAAGGTTTCACAGATGGAAAGGTGATTTAGGCAGCTGTGATCTCTCTGTGCTGTGGCCCCCATACTGTACCTTTGAGTGAGTGAGTGAGTGTGTGTGTGTGTGTGTGTGTGTGTGTGTGTGTGTGCACATGCACACACGTGTGTCTGGACCACAAAAGCATTGGTCAAAGCTCTCCTTTTCTCATATTAGCACTTTAACGATGAAACCAGAGAGCCTAAAGATATGAAAGCAGACACAGATATAAAGGCTAAAGACTAACTGCTTTACTGATGCTGCAGTTATGGCTGAACAATTAATCATCTCATGAGATACAGCCTGATCCAGGAAATTTACTCCCTTTCCACCAAAAGAACACCACAGGCTGTCTCCTTAACATAAACAAAAACAACTGACAAACTAAATCTCAGCAGAGTAAAAAAGTAGACTGGTAGTGAACCAACAACATGGTTTTATCACTAGATGATCAAGATCCGTAGATGCCTAGTTTAGTCTTTGACTAACAACTAAATCGATTTTACATTGTTAGTAAAAATTTGGGTGCAAGAGAGAACTTTTTATTGAAATATAATCATTATCATAACATTCTACAGTGAATGAGGGTGTTATGACTCAATGTGTCTATCTTGTTTGCAAAGTTTATTATAGAAACGTATACTAATAGATTATATTTAACTTTTATGAGCTGTTAGTCACTGTAATAAAACATTCATCATTGTTCATCATGCTACCTAAAAACTATTTTCTTACATATTGCAAATAGCACCACACTAAAACAACTGGGATGACCTCATTAACTGAACTTTTTCTTCCCAAAAAAAGAACATTTAAATATAATAGTGCCACCCAACTTATTTTACACTGGTTGCTTGTCAAGTACCACATTGACCACAAAGGTCTGTTAAGTGCTTTCAAGCCCATGATTTGGCTCTTAACATCGGTTTGCACTATCTCTGTTTGCATATACATCCATGCTCCCGTAATGTTCGCATCCTTATTATTAAGGCTTAACCCATGCATTGGTTTACCATATGTATTAGCTGTTGCAGTTGTCGTGGAACAGTTGCGAATTAGTTTCTATTTACAAATTTCTTAGGAATTTACATTGTTATATCAATGCAACACAGGGTGAGAAACAAGTGGGTAGAGAGAGAAACTCTCTCTTTTATCTCTTTATGTGGTGGTAAATGTTGATATTAAATCAGTTTATATATTGGACACACAGTGCATCTTGGTAAAGTGGTCAAGATCAGTTCGACAACGTCCAGATCGAATAACGTGTTTTGTTCAAAGATTATTTTCACTGAAATGTGTATGCTGATTATATGATTTGCAATAAAAGATCATATATTAAATTTGTGAAAACCAGATACACAGATCACAGGTCAACCTAAAGATTCAAGCTATAACTCAGACTTGTTTTTAAAAATCATATGGGGCAGACATTCACTCAGAGAAAAGTTATTTCTCCTTTTGTTGTTTAACTGTAATCACTCCCTACATAGCCATAATGTGTACAAGCAGAGGATATAGCCACTCAAATTACCTTTGCCCTTGTTTGTCATTGTGTTAACAAGAGACCAACACTTGAGACGCTGGAATTGATCAAGCTATTGTGCTAGCCTCCTCAGAAACAAAGTACTAACAGGTGCATTTCCGAGCTACTAGATTAATAGCACACTAACACAAATCCACGATCTGTCTCTAAGCAATCCATATAGAATACGTGCCTGTTTACAGCAACAGGTTTATCAAAGCTTTCTTATATCCAGTCATACTGAAAGTCTTGAGGTGACCCAACATCTCAAATATGTTAAAGCTTTCACTGGAAACTGAAATTGAAAACATTTTACAAAAGCCAGGTTTCATCCAACTAGCAAATCAGACCTCACAGCCGAACTTGGGCTTATGATATTTAAATAAAGAACATTGTGTCTGGTGAATTGTGTCATGTCTGTTTTTGTTTTTAATTTTATGGTCCACCCTATTTTTCCCCAGCAGTTTTTATTAGTTCCATATGTGGCCTTCAGGACTTTGCTAAGGGTTTCTGCTATTCATGTACAACAGAAACAGCAGATGATCTCTTTGAACCATTTCAAAGGCTTTGATGGATGAAACATGTGACAACATGTAAAGCTCTAAGCACTCTCTACAGAGAACAGAGATCTCAGCTACTAATCTTGGGCAGTAATATGCACTGATATGATTAGCATTCTAATCTCTTTGGCGCTTAATCATATTACTATAGTTACAATAGGGCTGTGGGCTGGTAGGTGATTCTTGACCCTATTTACATTAGGGAGTTTCATGTGTCCTAGGATCAGGATTGTATCTGGATGGATGTTGCTAAGCCACAATACGTTGCATGCACAGTTGTACCTGAAGATGCTTTGTCCAAAGCCCTTCAAGAGGTGGCGTGAAATGCACTGTAGCCAAATATTAAACAAGTGCAAATGCATCCAACTACCAAAACCCACACAGTACTGTATGACATATCACACTTCATCCATGACATACAATGGAAGAAACTTGTCCATGTATATGGAATTTGGACCCATGTCTGAGCATACAACATTTGATGCACCAACAATCTAGTGCAAATAAAAACTGTAAACAAAAACGACAGTGGGTGGTATAGTGTTGTGAGTTATATTATGTGGGATGAAGAAATCAGATTTCAGTCTGGCTGACTAATTCAGACGCCAGACGCATGAAAAGACAATGTGGAAACAGGGTCCCTCTCAGGTGGCAGGGTTTTCGGATGTTGGGTTTTGCAAAGGCTGAATAACAATTTCCTTGGACAACATCCCATGTGTCAAACACATCATATCATGCACTTCCTGGGGCATTCAGAAAAATAAGGCAAAACGTTCTGAGGGAAGCCTAATTCTCAAACTTATTATCAGAAAAATATCATTCAGTAGAGTAAATCCACCATGTGACTTATTTGGGTTTAAGATTCAGAAAGCAACATTTTTTCTTTGTAAAAGTATCATCATAATATTTTAATACACAAACAACCTGCATATACTTTTTTATTAAAAAGGAATGTGGACAAGTCGCAAGTAATCAGTTATTACTCATAGGAAGGCCGAGCCAAAATTTTGGTTGGTTGAATTGAGGTATTGGAAAAAAGGTCATGACTGTTCTTAAGGCTGTTCGTTTCAGTAGCGACCTGTACAGAAACAACTGTCGATCTTACCATATTGAATTCCACATAGAGCATGACACTGCTTGCAAAAAACTATGCAAGTACAAACTTGCCAAAAAGATGCCTCCCAATGAAAAGGAATGAGTTCACCACTTGCAAGTTCAATAAATCCAAGTTCAATTAATCCAGATGGTGGCATGTGGGAGGTTATACGGAATCTTGGATCTTAGATCTCTTTTTTACTTCAGTTAAGGAGAATCCTGTTTGTTAAACATGACAGGGTCTTCTGGACACTGATATCTAATTTCTGTATATGTGTGAAAACTTTCAGCAAACACTATAATAATAATAATAATAATTGGTACTTATACTAAGCTCATACGACTGCTCTCCTGTCAATGGTATCCTTCTTCGAGAAAATAAATGTCAGCTCTCATTGATATCTGAAACAAACAACTTTCTTTAAATTGTTAAAATTCTCATTGTCATTTTAAATATAAATTATCCGCTTTAGACACGTGTTGCCTATGTAGTAAACACTACATTATACTAAGCTATATTCCTCATTACTGATGAACATGTCAATGAAACTCCACTTACGTAACTGACATTTATTATAACCCTCACCCATATTAGTTTTACTACTGCCCCTATTGCAAATGATGGCTTAATTTTATTTTTAAAAATGTTTCACATTACCTTTCTGTAAATGAATGATATCTGGAAAGTTGGACAGCAAGCCCTGGTAGAGTGACAGTTTGTCCAGCATGTGGAACAGGTCGTTTTTGGGCTGCTCTGCAAACATCTCCCCAATGTAAATGTAAGTCCGGCCAGTGTGCGAGATGGCATTATTCAGGGAATCAGAACTGTATGGTGGGTCCAGCATGAAGGCCTGACTGACTGACTGAAAAGAGTTGCCCAGCCGCTGAAACTCTTTGCGAAAGCCACCTAGATGCTTGCGGACAAGTTCAGAGGCGACATGTGTAAGCTGCAATACACTGTCATCCATTTTCTTGGCAAAGAACTTAAAGGTATCAATACGTTCCTCCACATCTTGCAGATCCTGGTGCTCATTGGGAATATGGAGTGTGAGCATGAAGTGAGCTCCCACCATCTCATCCTTCTCGGCCCGACGCTTGCCCAGCTTCCACTGCTTGTCGTCTCCGCACATCAGAAAATGCTCAAAGCCCTCGTACTGAGAGAGCACCGGGTGACTAGTCATGTGATCCATCCATAGGATAAGACGCCGCTTTCTCTTCTCAATGAAGTCTTCCTCAAAGCGCCCAGTAGCTTGTTTCTCAGGGAGATGAGGTACAGAGATAACAGTGAACTTGTGGAGTAGGCGGTTGTAGAGCCAGTCAAAGTGCTTGTAACGCCGATACACAGGCCTGCCGGTGTGGCTTGGGGTGACTCGGTAGGAAATGTAAGTCTTAATTCCCTTAAATTTAGTCTGTTTAGTGGGATCCTCTATGGAGCAAGAGAACGGCTGAGGACTCTCTTTCCACTTAGGGCCTCGAGAGCCCATTTCAATGCTGTAGGACTCGGCTATTTTTGCCATCATGGGCACGTCACCGAGTACAAAGGCCTCCACTCCAGAACGCACAAAACTAGAGAATCGATTGAGGTTACGGCCCACCATGCTACCTTTCCTGGAGTTTGAGATGCTGTCCTGGCGTTCCATGTTTGGCTTTGGACGGTGGTGAACATGTGGGTGAGAGTACTGGCTCTGATGAGAATGCCCGTTGGCACCCACTGGGCTGTGACTGTCTTCACCCTCGACCACAGTTGAAGCGTCATCCCAGTCATCCCAGTCATCATCGTCATCTTCATAGTAAGGAGTGGAGGAGAAGAAGGGCTCTTTGCCAGGTGAACCAGCAGGGCTCACAGACCAATCAGTCTGATCAGAGTCGGAACGTGGTCTAATTATTTCTACGTACGAGGCAGGAAACAGGCCTCTCTCCCCACGGCTGTTCTCGCCCCGTAACCAGCCATCTACAGGGTTCTCGTTGAAAATAACCAGCTCCTCGTTCTCCTGTATGCTTATTTCCTCCTTATTCTCACTTTGGAATGCATAAAGTGCTACAGCTCTCAGTGCCATTTTGTCCTCTCAGACTTTTAAACAATGAGGAAAAAAGCGTCCCAAGTCCAAATCAGCAGTCTACGTGTTGACTCAACGCATGTCTTATTGTCCTCACTGTATTATTACTACATACTGCACAGGTTATACACCATATACTCTACACATACATAGCAGAATTCATCCGGTTACTAGCAGCGAAGGTGCTCCAATCCATAACGCTAATCTATTTCTGTTCTGAAACAAAGGCACAAAGCTCTAAATTACTACTATCGAATTCAATAAAGATCACTCGACTGACAAAGCAGACAATCCGTTCTAAAACAAAGAGTTCTGAGACAATCTGTGGATACTTTCTGTTGAAATGCAGAATTTATCCCAACAAAAATACAATGACAGCTGTGGTTCAACTAGCTTCCGACTGCTACATTATCCCAGTCCAAAATTGCAAACAGTCAGTAACACGCCTTCTAGAGTTTGTGAAGTTTCATTTCAGTTTTCTAACCATTCCAGAGTTGTTTAAGAACCAAAAACAGCTTGATATCCAAACTGCAGATCAGCCCACCTTAGTGTTTTGGTGCAGAAGACGCAAAACGGAAAACACAAAAACAAAAACGCGAACACCGGCGAGCTCAAAAAGTAGAAACCGCGAAGTAAAGCCGCTGCATTGTAGTCCTTTAGGGTTTGCTCGTGCTCTTCAGATGTAACAGAATGTATAGGCAAAGGAAATTATTACAACAGCACGAAAAGTAAGGCAACTTAAGTGAAGCTCCAAAGATGAGGAGGATGGAGGCGTCTCAGTGCATTCCGGGTTCCACACTGATTCCGTCACCAGCTCTCCATTTTGGGAACAAAACAAAATTCGCACGCACACTGTTTTCATTTCATATCGCGATCGCAGTGCAGAGGCTGGATCTGTAAGTATAGTTTTCTGCACAGAAATATGCTTAAAGCCCCGCACCAAAGTAGTCAAACTATTTCCATGACGTAAACCATGGACAATGAATCAGAAAAGTTTTGTGGCTTATTAGCTCCCCCATTATTTTAAGGAGAGCAGGATTAACGATTCTTTGGCGCCACTATGTGGACGCGTGTGTCAGTATGATTTTTCGTAACACTAATCAAAGTAGAAGTGCAAGGTATGATTTTATTTACTTGCCTCAACCTACAGAATATTCACGTTATCCTTGTGTACAAACCAGTTAAATGTATTTACCTGTATATTAGAAGCAATAGTAACCACCAAAACACGCTACCGTGACCAATACCAAATAGCATGCCGTTGGCTGTCATGTGCACTACG
>JAUZST010000838.1:0-19643 GCA_034779995.1 Parotocinclus haroldoi
TGTGTGTGTGTGTGTGTGTGTGTGTGTGTGTGTGTGTGTGTGTGTGTGTGTGTGTGTGTGTGTGTGCGTGTATGTGTATGTGTATGTGTGTGTGTGTGCTGGGCATCAGCAAGCTCCAGATCCAGACTCCAGACCTGAATCCAGTCGGCTCTCCAATCCTCCCACTAAACCTTTAAAAGAGCTCTTCACCAAGGAGGAAATTTAAGATTATCTTTCTCTGGTTGTGTTGGTTTGGACCGTGGTTTGTTATTCTGATCTGTGCTTTACTGTGTAAGACCTTGGCTTGTGTTTTTGTGGACTTTGACCTTGTGTCTTTGGATTTGGCTTGGCTGAAATTGAATTATATATTTGTGTGTGTAAATATTGTATTTTTTTTTTGTCTTTGTGTGTCTACTTGTTGTATGGAGTGGCTGCCATTTTGTTTTGTTCTTGGTTCGTATTGCTTTTGGTAGGTAATCATTTTCTAGTAATCTGTTGTTAATCTGTTGTTGCCTTTTCACCAAGCCTTTGAATATTGTCCTGAAGCCCATTCCATATCTACAATTTTGTCCCTGGTGTCCTTAGACAACTCTTCGGTCTTGGGCATGGTGGAGAGGTTGGAGTGTGATTTATTTAGTGCGTGAACAGGTGTCTTTTGTACTGGTAACTAGTTTAAATGGGCACAATTATTACAGGTAATGAGTGCAGAATAGGTGGGTTTCTTAAAGAAGAACAAACAGGTCTGTGAGAGTCAGAATTCTTGCTGGTTGGCAGGTGATTAAATGCTTATTTCATGCAATCATTATTTGAAAATAGTTAAATGTGATTTTCTGGATTTTTTTGTAATCTCTCTCTCACAGTTGAATAGCGTTATGGTTCACGATGCGAGCCCTTTTTGCGTTGTAATTTTACCCCAATCCCAGTCTGTTTTTCTCCCTGCGCTATTCATGGCATTTGTTTTGATTTACCGCAGCGATATATTGGTTTGTATCTTTTGTTACGCACCTGTTTTTTATTTTAGTTAATTAGCTTTTGTTATATCGATCGAAGACGTCAGTGTTCGCCAGCTCATTACGTTAATAATTGTTTGTGTTCCGTTCCGTTATCAATGTTCCCTGTGTTTGTGTGTGCTTTGTTTTTGGTTTTATATATATATATATTACTTTTTATAGTCCTTATGGACTCCGACGCTCGTTTTCCCTGGCAGCCAAGAACTCACAGCTGGTTGGGGCTAAACGCCGGACCCACGGCTTGCAAAGCTCGTGTTTGGGTCCGCGGCTGGAGGGGTCGCCTCTGGATCCTGGCCGCTAGAAGCCGCCATAGGGTCACTATCAGCGCCAACCCCGTATTCGGCTGTAAAGCGCAGCCTCTGGATAGTGCCACACTAAGCATGGAGAACAGAAAGAGGAGAACTGTCTGACCAAAATTGTAGACAAATATAAATTTTACAAAAAGTTGATCTCCAGAGATCTTGATGTTCCTTTGTCTACATTGTGCAACATAATTAAAAAGTTTACAGACAATTGCCCTGTAACTACTCTCCCTGGACCTGGATGGAAGAGAAAAATTTATAAAATGTTGCAACATAAGATAGTCCAGGTGGTGGATAAGCAGCCTTAAGCTCAAGGTATATCAGTATCAGTGCGAACTGAAATGAAATTACATGAAATGCTATGGAAGGAGACCCAGGAGGACAGAGAGACATAAAAAAGTCTAAAGACATAAAAATTGCTAGACTGCAGTTTACCAACATGTGTGTGACTAAGTCAAAATCCTTCTGGCAATCCCTTGAGACCAAGATAGAGCTTTTTGTTAAACCACATCATTTGACTGTTTACCGAAAAGGGGTATAGCCTACAAAGAAAAGAACAGTACCTTCACTTAAATATGGTGGAGTTTCAAAGATGTTTTTCTTTGTCTCTGGCACTGGGTGCCTTGATTGTCTGCAATGCATAATGAACTCTGAAGATTACCACAGGATTTTGGTTCGCAATGTAGTGTCAGAAAGCTGGGTTTGCATTATAGGTCATGGGTCTTCCAGCAGGACAATGACCCACATGACAAACATACTTCAAAAAGCAACCAGAGATTCATGGAAACGAAGCACTAGAGAGTTCTGAAGTAGTCAGCAGTGTGTCCGGGTCTATTCAAACTGAACGCCTGTGGAGAGATTGAAATTGCTGTTGGGAAAAGGCATCCTTCTAAGATGTGAGACCTGAATTCGTGTTGAGATGTGCGAGAAGCTTGTTGATGGTAATAGGAACGACCAAATATTAAGTTGATGGCGCCAAAACTTTTGTCCTGTCCAATTTTAGAGTTTTGCATGAAATTATATCACATTTGTTTTTTTTTTCTGTTTTATGTGTTATTCCAGTACACACAAAGGAAATACATGTGTTTAACAACATTTAAAAACATTTCTGGGATAAATATTTTATTTTCTGTAAAATTTCAGGGGTGCCAAAAATTTTGGCCATGACTGTGTCTCAACCCATCTGGCTATGACTTAGGGTCGGTGTAACCTGCACAGAGTGAGGATAAATCTGGGAGTTGTTGAGGTATGTGCGAGTGTTTCTTCCGTCTAGAGACAGCCCATTAATCTCTCATCTACATCCTTATAACTGCAGTCTGTGACAAGCTTGGACTGCTCGTAAGTCTAGTAGCCATATACTTCATATTTCTCTCTTGCTCTGTCCCTCCCGGTTTATCTCTCTATATCTATTTAATATATGGATGGAAGGAGTGGCAGGGATGCTTAATGTATCCCTTGTGCGGTCTGCAGACGTGACTTATGGTTTGGCTGTTTAAATAAAGATTGAGAGATAGCAATAGGGTGAGGGCAGTGAGAGATAATTCAAAAAAGGGGAAAAAGAGAAAAGAAATGAAATGCAAGTCATGGGAAATATAAATTGGTTTACTTAAATATACTTAATACGTTCTGGGATATAGAGGCTTATTTTAATGCAGCTGATGTGTGTGTTTATCTCTGTGTGTGAGTGAATGAACTTCAGTAGCTATAGAGAGAAGGAACATACAGACAATAACCAGTTTGTAGTAAATACGTATAATAACATGTACAAGATAACATACCTAAAAGCTACTACCTAAAATTACTGTGAATAAAAAATCCCAATGAACTACTTCTTGGTGCTTTAGCAAAGCATACAATCATGATCTGTTTGATTAAATTACATCTCACTTGGAAGTTGATTTGGATAAGCATCTGTGAACGAATATATGGAAATGAATGCGTTTTAAGAAAAACACCATATTGCTACACTTCCTTGGCCTGTCTCATCTGATTTATCACCTGTCTAGCATTTATGGGATGCCAACTTTGGCAAACTGTGAGTGTGGAACTATGAGGATATCTACAGTCTCAGCCGTGGGAAAATGCTCACTTGTGGCAAGACCCAGTGACTAATATGACCAAACATACAATCATTTATAAACCTGCACAACAAGCTGTGCAAAAAGCTAGACAAAAGGCTGTGGTGAATTATAGTTGGACTTCCACATCAGACAACAGTGTGCCTGTTGAATTTAAGATAGTCATGGCCCTAGTTTTGGTAAGACAGGGCATGAGGTTTAAAACTCAAAAAGTATTATATAGATAGAAAGTGGTTAGCTTTAAATGAAGTGCTTGTTGTAACACATACACTAATGGCTCCAGATGGAAGAGTGAAAGCAGTTTTTGTGTTTATCCATTGTATAAAACCCTCATGTTTGAGACTGAAATAATTGATCTCCTGCATTAACATTATGTTAATCTAAAGTGGCCTTCTGTGTGAAATAAGGAACTCGAGTGCATAACATAAATGAAAGGACACAGCATGAAACCAACATACTGTACATTTGTCACATTCACCGTTTCAGAGGACTACAAATTTATCCAGCTCTTTATCAAATAGCTTCTGCCCCACTGGGACCCATGTTCATACTTATAAATCCAGGGTCACCTAAAGAATATCTGTGTGGAAAGGGCTCAAGGGAACAGGACTATAGTGGTGTGGTGAAAGGGTCGATGTCACCACCATGTTCATATTGTTCTTTCACACTCTTTCCTCTTTTGTGGTTGAAGCATAAACCCAGGGGAGGGACTTTCTCAAAGATGAGTCTGAATGTCAGGGGCTGTTCTATTGTACCAGCTCTTTTTCTATATTCTCATTTTCACTCCCTCTTGCCTTAGTTTCTCTACCTTTGTTAAGTTCCTCCCTCAAACACAGCAGGATTTTGTTTTTAAATAGGCTACAACCCTAAATCATGGACCATATGAGAAATGCATATAAAATACATTTACTCTTTCTTACATTTACTCTGGCTTTAAGTTCATTGCAGACAGTTTGAACCTGAGATTGCATATTTTGTCTGGTTAACTTAATTTCATTAATAAACATCCATTCCTGCATTTCATACATACAACACATTCCAAATAAAGTTGGGACACATGTTGATCCAAAGATCTCAATGTAATTTTCTGCATTGATGCTGCCATCACATAAGTGCAAATGGCCTTTGTTAAGGACATTGACACAGCCTATATCAACATCCCCTAGCTTTTGTAGTTGTTGCCCTTGACCTCTACACACTGAAATTCCTCCCGATTCCTTGAATCGTTTAAGGATATTATGCAACGTAGAATTAGAAACATGCAAATACATTCCAGTCTTTATTTGAGGTACATTGTTTTTTAAACATTAGAATCATTTCATTTACAAAAGCTAGGGTCTGTCCTGATATAGGCTGTGTCAATGTCCTTGACAAAGGCCATTTACACTTATGTGATGGCAGCATCAATGCAGAAAATTGCATTGAGATCTTGGTTCAGCATGTGCTTCCAAGAACAACATGTACTGATGTAACAGTGTTTACAGTATCTTGACTATTAAGTCAATTCCAGTACACTACAGTATCCCATATAAGTCTGCTAAGTATGCTTATAATTTAGTGTTCACACAACATCCAGGTTGCATAAGACACATTTTCACAGTTGTATCATTGACATTAGGTCTGAAATAATAAAATTTCATAATTGAATAATATGTAATATAATTTCATGAATAATAAAATAATCCGAAATGTTAGTGCCATGGTAGTGTGTGTGTACTACAGATCATTTGTAAACATTCTAGCGACAATGTTGCCTTTAATACACATGTACACAGCACTATAAAATAAACTTTTACTTTTACGTACAAAAAAGTAAGTAAATAAATCCACACAGTTTATAGTGTACAAGTAAACATAAGCAAACATTAGAGATTATTAATTTCAGTTAATTGTATCAAATTTCTTCTTCGACAAATGTGCCCATTGTTAGCAGTACAGTTTTATAGCAGAAAGGCAGAAATTAAAGGAAACCTAGAAATGCATGAGTTGGGTTTGGGATTTGGAGCTCTGTGTTAGTAGGTATAAGTGGGAAAAGATAACGTTAACACAAAAATAAACAACAGTAAGAGGTGCCTAATTATCTGTTTGTGCCCCAAACTGAGCATTCAATGTATTATAAAGATAGTGTTTATAACCAGGAAATGTTATACTGTTGTAGGTAACACAGACAAATACTAAAAACATATGCGAGTAAAAAAAAAAAATAAAAAAAAGAAAAAAAAAACTTTGCCAGTCTTTTCAAACCAAAAGTTTTTGGTTTGTCCACATGATGCCACCAAGGGAGGGGAGATGTTACAGATATAATTAGATGATAATAGAACAGAGAGTTGGCTTTTAAAGATTTTTGTAGTTTAAAGAAGGGTTTGTGAAGAGTTGCCATGTTTGAAGTCAGCTGGGGTTGAGATCTGTCCATGCCTTTATTTTCTAACTCTTTGGACAAACGTGGTTTTAATGAGATCAGCCAGACTCTCAAAGACCACAGATGCATTCAAGGACACTATTGTGATCATAGGATTCACTTATCTTAGTCTAGAAAACATCTCATTTGGACTGTGTCTTAACATTTTGCTTGAAAATATACAGTGGTCTATTAAAGTTTGTGAATTTCCCATTCTATGTAGTTCTGCATAAACATGAACTAAAGTTTCATAGCATTTTCACACAAGCCTTAAAAGTAGATAAAATAGAACACAATTAAACAAATGGAACAAAAATATAATGTGGTCATTTAATTATACTTCCCCAAGACATATATTGGCTTAAGGTCAGATCAGTGACATTCTAAAACATCATTAAAAATATTTGTAAAAATATTTAATTGTAAATGTAAAAGGCAATTGTGAGAGTAGCGTACGAGTACATTTTAAACTGTACATTTGTAAATTGTTTAAAGTGTACCTTCCCAAAAACAAATTTATTAATAGGACATGTGTATGTTATTGAATATAAATTGTTCCCAAATTGGGCATATGTGCATGTTCCTTTATAAGTAGCAAATAATTACCACAAGCCACAATCATGAATAACAAATGATGACAACAAAACCTTTGGACTGAGGAACCCAGCAAAAATCCTCCAAAACATCTTAGAATAAGCAAAGAAGTGCATTAAAAGTAGCACCTTTTATTTTAGAGAATAATAGTGGTGTTTTGGGTTCTAAAAGAGTGGCTAGCCAGCAGAATATATGTAAACTAACTGAATGTATACTAAATAACCTACAATATACTAAGCTTTATATGTTCTTAAAGGTGAGCAGTGCTTCTGGAGTTTTTAAACACTGTGTTCAGTCACAGTACACTCTGTTAGACACATCCATCTACTGCTCCACCTAGTAGATAGTCTCTAGCCAGAAACAGTAGCTCTTCTATTGTTGAACAGTTTGCGCTGGTCATCCTCTAATCATTTATCAGTACTCAAGGACCCTGCCTACAGGATGCTGGTGGCTGTATAGTTTTGTTAAGTGGAATATATTCAGTCCAGCAGTGTCACAGAGGTGTTTAAACCCCCCCAGCAGTACTGCTGTGTCTGATCCAATCTGGCCATCACAACACCACCACGTCTGTATCAGTACAGTCCTGGGAAGAATCCACCACCCAAATGGGACCTGATCTGTCATGGTCCTGGTCATTAGAGAAAAGAGTAAAGTATATAAAGAAACATAATCAGTTTCTCTGCAGACTGTGCATCTATCTGGTAAGTGAAACTGGATGAATAATGGGCAATGACTGTAGAAATAAGGAGGTGTTTACATAGTAAACCTTGCCTTGATGCAAATGTCTGTGCAATCAATAGTCACAAAGATGCAAGGGAAGTAAACAACAGCACTGAAATGTTGACTTTCAACTGTTGTTTGGTACTGTAAATAAACTTGTAGCAAGGCATTTAACAGATCATCTAAAGTTCCTGGAATAATGTGGCTCACTTAGAGCCTTCTCTAGAAATTGTCCTTCTGCAGTCTTCCTCAGCAGCCAAAAGTCCAAACAGCAAGGGACCTGAAATAGACCTCCATTTCTTGCAACAGCACCATTTCTATTGGTGAGAACTACACAACCATGGCATGTCCCCATGCCATGTTTACGAATAATTGATCCTAGTGGCAGCATCTCCAGAGCAAATAATGGTGGGTCTTGAGAAACACTGTAGTACACTTGAGAGCTTGGAGCATAGATTATTTTATACAAACAAACTGGTAGGTACAGGAAGTGCCATACCCTTAATACCTATGGACTTTAGTGTCATATTGTCAAATGCATTCAGTACCTAATTTATCTCTCAAATCGCATGTCATATAATTAAAAATGATTAATTCACTGTTAAAATGAACTCCAGAGTCACCTTCTAATGTTTTAGTTAATCTGGAGAAATTTGATTATTCTTATTTTCGTCTATAAGAATAGAATTATATGCAACTGTATCTTTATACTTTGCCATGCTATCCCTCGGTCACAAGCGGTTGAATGAGCATACTGGAGACGAGGAGGCAGAACAACTGGAATTTTCTTGAAAGACCAGTGAGGTGACAGGGTGTGTGTGAGCAGGAAGATGGAGTTCAGGCTCTGATGGGAACGAATGGAGACTGGGACCAGGATGGAGACTGGGACCTGGATAGACGGAGAAACAGAGCACAACCCAAGCAAACCAATAACCAAAACCAAATTACTAAGGAGGCAGGAAGGGAAAACTGGAGCGGGGACAGCCAGGGAAAGGAGACAGGGAAAAAAGGAGAAAAGGGCACAGGGATAGTCTGAACTGTACGGGGCTGCCAACGGAACAAGTCGAGGGAGGAACGAAAGAGATGGAGGGAGATGGAGTGTTAGTACTGGCAGCTAGAAAAGGGGTTAGTTCACTGACAGAGGAGCTGTTAGTCAGAAATTTGGAAATGTTAGTACAGACACTAAACATGTAATGACAAACAGACACAGGTGGGGGTGCACCGGAGGGACGGGCTATGGTGAGCCGGCCGAAAACGAACCACCTGTGCCGACAAACAATAACAAAAAACGCTCCTGATGCACAGCGACTCAGACAGGAGAAGGAGTAAGGAGAGAAGGGATAGAACTCAGCAAAACACTGGAGCAACAATAAATTAACGCACACAGCTCACACATGCACACACGCACACACAGAAAGCTAAAGCTAAGGGAGAAGGGAAAGGAGGGGGAGAGGGTGAGTAGGATAAACGCTAGGAATACACAGACTACTTTTAAACCACACTCAGAAATATCACGCTGAAACACTCACCCGATGGAGAAAACACAGAAACTCACAGAATGTAGCAAACGCTGGAACCAGGAAAGATATCACTAGGATAAACGCTCAGTACGATAGCAAACAATCAATACTTCACACCCATACAGGGGAAAAGACAGAGCTTAAATAGAGAGAGACTCAGACCCGGAATTAACAAGCCGCACCTGGTGTGGAGAGAAGCGGTGATTAGAAGGAGGGGCTGAGCGAACGAGGGAGAGAGAGAGAGAGACGGAATCAGGATTCCTGACACCCTCCAAGTAATCTTACATACCTCCAATTTACTATGTCACCAATTACATATACTACAATCTGTAAGTGTGGTAAACATTATGTCTGATAGATTAATTAGCACAGTTAGAGTGTCTGCGGCAATAGGCAGTTTTTTACTATTTATATGTACACTATAGTTTAAAAACTGAGATATCATTATTAGAGATCAGATCACTCTGTGGGCAAAACAAGGCAAGGTTATTTATATATTTATGTCACACCCACGAGCGGTGCCAGCGACCATACCCGTCCTATCACGCGCACACCATCACTGAAATTTTGATTTAGCACTCATAAGACACACCTGACTTTCATCTCCTGGACACTACTTATACACTCCACACACACCTTAGTTGCTAAGTCACTTGGTCTTTTCCTGGACTCTAAGCGTTACGTCCATGTTATGATAGGGCGTCCCGGAGATCTCGCAAGACCATTCCTGGTCTCGCTAAATCCCCAGGATCCCTATCAGGTTTTAAGACCGGAGCCCATAATGCCGTGTCCACAGACAGACAACAAATACGGGGAAAACCAAAGAATATTTATTAAACAAAAACACACATAGGAGGCATTTAAACTATAGTTGAAAATGTAGTCCACATACGAGTCCAGTAGGGGCTTTGAGCCCGGAGTCCAGAGTCCTGTGGTGGAGCCGAGGTGCCCACTCCATAGCTATCCAGGGGTCCGCAAACAGCCTGGGGGCTGAGAGTCCACTGGGGTTCGTTGCTTTGAGGTCCAGGGCAACAGGGTCCCAGGGGTTTGCGAACGAGCTGGAGCAAAGTGGGTTCCATGGCGAAAGGTGGGGGTCGTGGTACGGCCATAATGGCTCCACACCAGAGGGTCCAGAACGGCCGAGCATCGAAACACGGTCAGGTATGACCGTGGATCTGGGGGTCGGCACCAGTAGTGACCCTATAGCGGCTTCTAGCGGCCAGTGTCCGGAGGCGACCCCTCTGGCCGCAGACCCAAACGCGAGCCATGTGAGCCGCGGGTTCTGGGAACATCCACTTTCAGCCTCGTGTCCCGGACACCATCAGCTGCCGGAGAACACGAGAGGAGGAGTCCTTAACGGACTATAAAAAGGAAACAAAAAAAAAAACAAAACAATGTGCGCACATACAAAGGGAACACTCAAAACGTAACACTCAAGACAAATGGGGGATAACGTAATGAGCCTATACACTACACTCGCGTGTTTCGATCGGCTCATGTAACTAAATTAATTAACTAAAATGAAGAACAGGTGCGTGAGGTAAAAGAACAAACCAATAGATCGCGGCAGAGAACCAAAGCAAAAGCAAAAGCGGACATAGGGGGAAAACGGAAACACAACACTAAGGAATAGGGGTAAAATAACGCACCGCGGTGAACAATGCAAAAGAGGGTTCGCAGTGCGAATCCTAACAGTCCATTGCTGATTTTTCATCACGTTACTCACTGTGTTTTGGACATCCGTCCCTCGACACCGCTTTTGCCTCGCCCTCTTGAATATCATTTGCTGTGCCGTGTACCGTTTTTTGGATTGTCTGACCTCGTTTTTACCTGCTACTCCAAATAAACCAGCCAGCACTGTAAGCTGCGTTAGTTTCCATCAGTTCATGTCGCGTGACAGTTGATACAAAAAGTTAATATTAGATCTGACGTATGATTACAGCTGTAGGTAGGACTCAAAAGCAATTTTAAGTGGATACTGCTCATTGTCAAAGTGTATATTAAAACCACCTAAATTAAAGCCTTAACCATGAAAAGTACTAAGCAGGACGTTGTCACAACTTCAGACTGCTTGGAAGACCATGCTCAACTTCTCCCTCGCTCACTTTCTCTGTCTTTCTAATCACTCACACCTAGTGTTCATTATCTTTCCCCCTATTTATACACTCTTTCACCTCAGCTTCTCAGCTTCATTCCTCATTTTGAAGCACTTTCTATGCCCATTGTTATCACATCGCTTGCCAGGCTTTATGATCTGTTTCAGTCCTCCGACTTTTCGTCTCTCCCCTTCGGCTCTGTTTTGGATATTCCGTGTACAACATTGGACTGTTTGACCCTGAGTTTTGCCTGTTGTATATTTAATAAAAGCCAGCCTGTTCTATGATCCCTAGTCCGCATTAAAGAAAGGAAAGTTAAAAAATTCCTGACCTGGATGGTGTTGCTCACATAATGATATATCGCATAATTTTTGTGATCAGTGTAGTATTAAGCTGAAAAGTGTATGGTCTTGATTTACACAATAATGGTTGGTATTCTGCCCCACTACCACTAGGACAAGTTTCGAGCACGTGTAAGCAATTACTAGTAATGAGCTAATTTACAATCTCCACTTTACTTTTAAGTGATCTAATGTTAAGAAATCCTAGCTTTAGTTTAAGGGTGGTATTTCTAAGAGAGCTGTCTGTGTTTATAATAAAGAGATAGGGTTAGCCCCTAACTAACCCTATGACTATTGAGCTTGCTAAGGTTTATTATTATTTTAGGCACTCTGGCTCCCAGGATACAAATAGCCCTAGCTGCTGGTGTCATAAAAGGGGTAGCTAATTTGACAGATTGCAAAATAAAGTCACCAATGACCACATTCTGCAATGTTGCAACAGTGTGGATTCATAGCAAAAGATTGCGGGTACAGACTGGCCTGTCTGCAGTCCTGACCTGTCTCCCATGTAAATCCCATCTCGTCCCAGCTTTTTTTAGGATCATATTGCAGGCATCAAATTTCAAATTAGTGAATATTTACAAAAAACAATAAAGTTTATCCATTTTAAAATTAAATGTCTTGTATTTGTAGTATATTCAATTGAACATAGGTTAAAAAGGATAATAATAGTCAGTAGTTGTTTTAAATGGTGGTAAAAGTGCCTATAGGGATGACGGGTGAATGGTGCAAATTCAATGACTTTTGAATTCCTTGGAGTCTGCAAGACTTTTTACTGGAGAGTATTGCACTAAATTTTGTTGTACAGCACTGTAATAACAATAAAGGATTCTTATTATTATTATTAAACTGAAGGTTTGTGTGTGGTGCTAGGTCACCACAGTTGGTGAATATCTGCATCTGGTCAACAAAATCTAAAATCTGGCCAAAAACTAGCTGTCTTAAACAAAATATAACATATGCACTGCTCATTACAAACATGCCTAGTTTCTTGTTAGTGCGCTAGTGTAGAAGTGCAACACATGCTGCAGTTTCCTAAATCAGTAGAACCTAGCTCTTTCATAAATCAGTGGAACCTAGCTCTCAACCCTTTGCTTCATGTAAGGGTTGTAAAAAGGTATTTATTACCCCTTTATCCATCAAAATCATTTGCACCTTCTGCTTTCAGCAAAGGAGGGACGGAAAAGTCACGGAAAAAATAGCTTTACTTTTCACTAAACAGTGCCTGCTCTCATGCAGGTTAAGTACATTGGTTTCTGTAAAGGTAAAACATGCACACCCAGGAATATGTATTCAAGGGCATCAGTTTTACCGCTAGGTCTGACAGCAAAATGTTAGATGCAGTAGAATTTTTTTACAGCCTTTGTCCAAAATTGTATGTGTCTTCAGTGTAAATGTATGCATTTCTAAGGAGCTTGGCATAGTGGATACATTTACACTTAGTTTATATATACAATAATATACAATAATGAATTACAAATGAATAAATCAAATTAATTATTTCATAGCCTTATGTTATTTGGGACTATATCTATGTTCAAGTTAGAGTTCTTTTATGAGGGATAAAGGTGTATCCAAAGAAAACCCTAGGAATTTTGTTTTCTTATCAACTTTGATGGATGGGTTGGGTGGGTTTGCAGAAATGTACACGTTTTATTCTTTGAGCTCTTAAAGCCATTAGTTGCTGACCATTGGTGATTCCTTCTATGTGCAGGTGTTTTTGTACGTTTTTGTAGGTTGTCTACATATAAGCTGTAAAATGTGCCTGGTGGTATAACTTTGTTTACGCTATTAATTTTTAGGTTAAGTACAACCTCAATTCCAAGTTGAGACGTTGTGTAAAACATAAATAACAGTACAATCTGGGGTCTCCGTTGTCGTATTTTGCACTTCACACATTTTCAATGGGAGACAGGCCTGGGCTGTAGGCAGACCAATCTATTACTCACACTCTTTCACTACTAAACCACACTGTTGTAACATGTGCATAATGTGGCTTGGCATTGTCTTGCTGAAATAAGCAGGGATGTCCCTGAAAAAGACGTTGCTTAGATGGCAACATACTGCTCCAAAACCTGTATGTATATTTCAGCATTAATAGTGCCTTAACAGATGTGGAAGTTGCATATGCCATGGGCACTAACACACCCTCATATCATCAGAGATGCTGACTTTTGAACTTTTTAAACTTTTTTTGAACGTGCTGAAAAGAATCTGGACAGTCATTTTACTCCGGAGGACACAACGTCCATGATTTCCAACAACAATTTGAAATGTGAACTTGTCAGACCACAGGACATGTTTCCACTTTGCGTCAGAGAGGAGCTCGGGCCCAGAGAAACTGCTGCCATTTTTGGGTGTTGTTAATATATGGTGCTTTGCATGATAGAGTTTTCTGAAGTGTTCCTGAGCCCGTATGGTAGCATCCATTACAGAATTAATCGTTTTTTTAATGCAGTGGTGGCTGAGGGATCAAAGGTCATGTACATTCAATGTTGGTTTTTGGACTAGCTGCTTACTTGTAGATATTTCTCCAGATTCCAAATTTTTTGATTATATCATGGACTGTAGATGATGAAATTCCTAAATTCCTTGCAATTGCACGATGGGAAACATTGCTCTTAAACTGTTGGACTTTTTGCTCATGCAGTTGTTCACAAGGTGGTGAACCTCACCCCTGTCACACCCTCGGGCGGTTCCAGCGACCAAACCCGTCCCATCACAAGCGCAACATCACGTGAGTTTTGATTGCACCTCATTAGACACACCTGGTTTTTATTTCGTTTCACCCTATTTATTCACACCCCCACCACATCCACTTTGCTAAGTCACTTGGTCCCCACCTTGTTTCTGAGCGCTCCATAGTATCTGTTATCGCTTGACTTACCGTGCCTCTACCTAGTTTTTTCCGTGCCTTGAATCCGTTTTCGTCTCGCCCCTCTGGTTCTCGTTTTCCCTCGCTGGTTTTTGATCCTGGACTGTCTGACCTTGTTTTTGCCTGCTGTTTTTCCAAATAAATCCTGGTTTCCACTACAAGCTGCATCTGTCTCCGTCAGATTGGGCCGTTGCGTTACAACCCCATCCTTGCTTATGAACAAATGAGCCTTTCGGGATGCTCCCTCTAAACACAATTATGATAGTCACCTGTGGAATGTTCCAAACAGGTGTTTATCATAATTTGAGCATCCCTGAAAGGCTCAGTCGTTCATAAGCAAGGATGGGGTAGGGTTCACCACTTTGCAAACAAACTTTCCCAGTTTCAAAAATGTCCCAGCTCTTTTGGAACATGTTCCAGGCATCAAATTCCACAAGTGAACATTTGTTAAAAACAATAAGGTTTATCCATTTTAACATGATAAAACTTTTTTTGTAGTGTATTCAACTGAATATTAGTTTAAAAGGAATTTAAAATTTGCAAAGAATCTTTTGTGTTTTTATTTATGTTTTACACAACATCCCAGCTACATTGGAATTGGCTTGCAGAGTGTATATTTATTTGGTTTTACTTTTTCCGAAAGAAGAGTTATTGGTTTTTACCTTGAAGCTGTTCATTAAGAAGTTTGCTATTAGTTCCGGAAGCTATTCTCTAAGGTCTGAATGATGCAGATTTTTCTCAAGGTCATTGAAAGCAATCATGGTATGCTCATTTTATGAATATGTCTCTGATAAAGGTCTCCAGTTTAACTAGGTTGTCAGTAGTGCTTCTGCATTTATGGATGCCACTTTGCATTTTACTTATAATATGGTCATTTTCTAACTTCCATACAAGTGGGTTATTGACCATTCTTTCCAAGGTTTTACAAAAACAGTTTGTCAATGCTATGGGCCTGTTGTTTTCCTGATTAAGGCAATGGGATTATTGTTGCCTCCTTCCAAGTGTAGGACTTTCTTTATATCCCTGTATCTGGTTCATATTGTGGGTTGGTGTTTAGCATTTGTGGTTTCCCAGTTCTTTCTGCCCATATACGAGCATTTCATTATATCATGGGTTGCGGCGCTTTCATGATTTTTTGGAGAATTTTTTAATAGTCTCTTATTACTTGCAGGGGTACACTTAGCCTTCCTCTACAGTACTTTTGAAATGAGGACCGATCAGCTTTGAACAGCTTCCAGTATTGAGTCTTTTGAGACCACTGTGGTCTCTCTGGTGTAATGATGATGGGGAAGTGCTCACTACCACATACATCATCTCAGAATTCCCATAACTCCCATATCTCCTGAAATAGCTCTGAGTCAAGTCTATGGTTGCATAGGTACCATGTCCTGTGTAAAGGTAAGAGTATGCTGTGGCGTATAATAGGCAGAGGTCACTAAGGTTGATAAAGATTTCTAGGACCTTTGGTGTTTGAGTACTGGCTCCCCCAGTGGCTGTTAAAATGTCCTAGTATGTATGGGGATGGGAGTTTTTTTTCTGCAAGACTAGCCTTGGAGAACTAAGCCAGACTCTGGTGGTATGTATATTGTACATATAGTGATGATTCTTGAGGTGATATTAGATATTTGTACTGCTGTCATTTGAAGGTGTGTGTTAATTATAAGTTTGTTGTGTTGGATGTTATTTCTAACCAGAATAGAGGTCCCACCAGATAGCCCTTTAGTGATGTCTTGATGCCTGGTGCTAACTGCCTTTCCTGAAGGCATATCCCTCAGCAGGGGTGAAGGATGCATTTAGTTGCTGACGTTCGGCAAAGCTGGCTCTAAATACTGGACAGTTTCATTGTATAATAGGGTTTGATGTCATTTTGCCAGAGATGAGTATATGCACAATCTATTTCTTCCTTTAAGTGATACACTTTGGTTTCGTAGCAACACACCTTCTCCCATTTCAGCATCATTCAAATTTTCAGAATTTTTAGTGTTGATGTCTGTATTTGCTTTTGGTTTTCATTACTGTGAATTGTAGCATTTTGTTTTTGCTTTTAGTATGGTGCTCTCTGGGTGGACATTGGGCATTTGAAAGTTTTTAACTGGGGTGGGTTCTCTTGGATAGGTGACTATTTATAGTTTCTCACTGTTAAGCCATGTATTTCAGTTTGACAGCTGCCTGTTTGCATTGCTTTTATCATTCTTAAGTTAAGAAATCATTGAACAGGAGGAGATGCACTTAGAAGAGAATATTGAATATTTACACAAAATATTTATCACAAAAACCATATTTATTTATACAATAAAATATACTGCTCACAAAAATTAGGGGATATTTCACAATAAAATATTTCATAATGAAGTATCCCCTAATTTTTGTGAGCAGTGTATTGTCACACTGCCCACAACTAAGTGGAACTGATTAAACTACTACAAAATAAAATACAAAGCAAACAAAAAAAATACGATTTTCATTCATAAATGAATAATCACAAGTTTATTTAATAAAGTGGCTGGACAGTGTACATGTATGGACCATTACTAGTCCATTTAGTCTTGATGTTCAATCCTTCAGCAAATAATTTTAGAAAGTGAGCAGTCATGCATTCAGTTTTTTTTACCCTCATCCAGGCACCTCAGTATTTTTTGGACTTCTGGGTGACTTTCGTCTTGATATTCTAAATGAAACAGATATATCAAGCCAGGTGTTGGGCCGAACCACAATAGACCCAAGTACCTGCCTCCCAGCGTTGTCACCGTTCAGAAGGACCTAGACGCAAGCGGTCCACTTGTGGGGGGAGACCCTATTGAAACAGGTTAATGAGGATGACGGGAGAGCAGAGGCGCCCCACTGCAACGTACTCCAGCATGGGTGCCAAAACACAGCCCAGAAAACTTTCAGGAACTTTGCTCATGGCTCATGGTTCTGGGTCTTGGGTCCTTTCTGCTACCAGATGGCCATTGCCCTGGGTGTAAGTAGGGAGATGAGAAAGATGTACTTATGTGTTTCAGAGACATTGCACAGGGTGGTCAGATGGAGGGGGATTGAAGGAGAAAACTTGTGCAGCATTCGTGGTCTTCTGATTTTCATGCCACCATGGATCTGGGGCCAGGGAGGTTCCTCAATGGCCAGTGGATGGACTTATTGTGTGAATGTGGTCAGTTGAGGAGCCATAGTTTCTGGGCTGGCTTGCTGGTACATCAGCAACTGGACCAGACCGGCGACGCTGTTAAGCTCTTCCTGTTGTTCCTTGATCTTTTGCTGGCAGGCAGGCAGCAAGCTGCTGCGTCATTCATTCTGCAGCCATCTGATCCATAGCAAAGTATGTCAGAGAACCCATACAGGGTTTACAAGAGCAGGCTGAAGACAAAGCGGTTTTCAATAATTATCCAAAAATACACTAAAAACAAAGCAAAACTGAGATGAGATGGCAAACGAGACGAACGTGAAAAAGCAATTGAAGATGAACAGTGAACATGAAGCGAACTTACTGAGGGTATCAGTGGTGAAATAGTGGTGTATACTAGCAAAATCACATGTAGAATCCAAATACAACAAAGAGCGGGAGCGAACAAAGGGCGGGAGTGATGGGAAAAGGGAGCAAGGGAACATGGAGGAGTGAGGCGAATGAGCATAAACGTGAATGTGAAACGGGGAAACGCAGCTTCGAGGTCCTGGATGAAGGGTGCGTTTGCAACAAGTTTCATGCAAAGTTGATTTAATTGTCATTGACATACATAACCATATTAAATACTAATGTCTCCTAAATCAGCAATACATTGTTTATTTAAACTATAGTGTGCCTAGTATATTTGCTTTGCAAAGTGATTTACTACAAGCAACGTTTTGCCAGACAACTAGGTAGATTGATTTAATACTTTTCAATAATTAATTGTATTAATTATAATTAAACTCAAAACATTCCTTAGACTGCTATTCAGAAGAAAAATATTTTTCAAACAATTCATAATTATTACATTTAATTAATTAATTCCATACTTGCAAAACTGTTGGTGCAATTATTATGTAATGGAAGAAACACAAGATGACTGTCAATCTTTTTTGGTCTGGAGCTCATGCAAGATCTCACCTTGTGGGGTAAGGATAATTCTGAAAAAGGTCAGGAATCAGCACAGAACTACATGGGATGACCTGGTTAATGACCTGAAGACAGCTGGGACCACAGTCTGAAAGATGACTATTAGTAAAACACTACGTCGTCATGGATTAAAATCTCACAGCCAGTAAATGTCCAGGCACGTTTGAAGTTGAATGAATGACCATCTGAATGATGGAAGAAAATCATGTGTTCAGGTGAGATCAAAATAGATATTTTGGTATGAACTCTACTTACTGTGTTTGGCGGTAGAAAAAGGATGAGAACACTGTCCTAACCGTGAAGCCAAGGGGTTGGAAAAATCATACTTTTCTGCAAACAGATCAAGACAACAACACCGTATTGAAGGGAGAATGGATGGGGTCATGTGTGCAAATTTTGGCAAACAACCGTCTTGCCCCAAGAGCACTAAAGATCGTCAACAACAATGAAGGTCATGGCTGGATCTTACAGTCTGACAACGACCAGAAACATACAGTCAGGGAAACTAATGAGTGGCTCATTAAGTAATAAAAGTCCTGGAGTGGCCTAGCCAGTGTCCAGTGTCCAAAATCTTTGTTGTCCAGCGGCAGCCCAAAACCTAAAAAGTTCTGCAGAAGATCTGTATGGAGGAGTGCACTAAATCCCTGCTGCAGTTTATGCAAACTTAGTCAGTAACTACAGGAAACGTCTGACGTCTGTAATTGCAAACAATTACGTTAAACATGTCTCTAAACAGACTAATATTAAGTTAAATATTAAATACTTATTTTAATGCAATAACATGCAAATTAATTATTTAGAAATCATACACTGAGATTCTGTTTTTTTTTTAGATTCTGTTGGTTGAAGTGTACCTACAATAAAACTTACAGACCTCTCCATTATTTGTAGGTGGGAAAAAATTTAGGATATGAGGGTGAGTACATTTTGCATCAAGACAAGTCTTAACCAACCGGCTGGAAAGTACTTATTTTTCTTTTCAGTTTAGAGATACCTTTGTGAACCTTTGCTACTAGCGGAGTCACATTGTAGTTTTCACAATCGTTAGACTGTGCCTTGCACCCAGACATACTAATTTATAATTATACATTTTATACTAATTAATGTTTTAAACAATTTAAACTAAAGACAAATGTTACCTTCAGACATGAACAAACTATGGCATAGCACCCCTAACATACATTTATGTTACCACAACAAATAAGTAGCAGTTAACAGCTCACAGAAAGAAAAAAAACATTCTACTGATAAACAGAAGTACATGATTTTGAAAAGTAAATTGTTCATGCATTTTTGTTGATGACTGACTGGTAAAGCTTGTAGCTAGCGTCACTCTTTCCTTCAGTCACAAATCTAAGTTAGAATAAATAAAACATAAAAGAATCTATAAATTCACAAGCTTTGTATAATAACTATTTACTCACATTGCTGGACAAATCTTCTAATCTGCTACTGTGTAGCCATTTTGACCACTTGGATAAGGTAGATCTAGAGGCACGTTGATGACATCAGATGCATTGTGTCTTTGTGTAAATGTTAATGTTGGTGACATTCAAATGCCAATGGCAAATTTACTCTTAAACGTAAACTTAAGTTAAATTTAAACATTATGATAAATTAAGATTGGGTTAACTAAATAT
>JAUZST010000838.1:19743-40472 GCA_034779995.1 Parotocinclus haroldoi
ACACAAGACCTAGTCATGCTGCTTACATGAGGGTAAGATGCAAACAGCACTCAGGGTCTTATGATCAAGTTATACATTCATATGAATACCGAAATACTGCATGCACAGATGTACAGTGCATAACTCTATCGCTTTGACATAGAAGAACTTCAACAGGGAGCCTCTCTACCTGTTGAGGCAATCTTAAGACTTCAACATCGTGTTGAGGCACATAATTTTGTTTCCAGTTTTACAGGGTATTCGTTCCATAAGGAACTTTCTCCTGTTAAACGTTTTCTTCAATTTGTTTCAGTTAATATTGTCATAAATAACAATTCATACATATTCCATAACCGTTAAATTCGGCTATATACATTATGTACACGTCACAGAAAAATGGTTTAAAAATCTTAGTCATAATTAATATGGCACATTTTATAACAACTTTCAGACTTTAGTCTAGTTTGGCATAAATTAATGTCAAGTTTGGTATAAAAATAGTTCATATTTACAAGAACAGGGATCCAGGTCTTTATCTAGACAAGTATTTGTCTTGCTTGATCAATAAATACAAATATATTGAAAAGGAAAAAGGGTATGGTCTAGATTATTTTTTTCCTACATAGACCGAATGCTGACATTGACAGTAGCAGTATCAGATCCAAGCTCATTTGACAGTCTAAGGGTGTAAGCCCCAGCGTCGTTCTCTTTTATGCCATTAATTACAAGCGTTGTGATCTCCCCAGTGGTCTCAATCTGGAACCTTCCTCTCTCTTCGCTGGACAGTATCCTTCCTGAATGGGACCACTCCACATTCGGCACTGGGTCTCCAGTAAAGGCGCAGGCTACAGTCAAAACTTTTCCTGATTCGACACTGATGTTCTCAGGGGCAGCTTCAATTTTTGGTGGCGTACCTATTTAAGAAACCGAGCACAAAATGATGTAAACATTGGTGGTACCGCCACAATTTTTAAGGTACTGCCATAACACTGTAGTTCTCATGACCAATCTCATGTTTGATTCCTCTCTCACCTTTGCGTCCATAAGAAATTGATGAAACTGAGGACCCCGCAACCTGTGAGTGTCTAGACATTTCCATCATGCTGCTTGACTCCATGGCTACCATTCTTTCGGATGTCATAGAAGACATGCTAGTTGCTGACATGCTTTGAAATTTAACCTGAGCCATGCTGGAGCTGCTGAATGTTGATTCCTGCATTGATGAAGCCATATGCAAGGCTGAGTAGCTGCCTTGCATGCTTGTAGTATCTGAGCTTTTCTTCAGTACTATCATTTTGGCAGGTTCTTCAACCAGAGCTGTGAGAGTATAGCAGTGACCACATCACTCATCGAACTTCACAGGCCAAGGCAATTGAAATGGCAAAGGATTGTTCCACCCAAAATATGTACTTTAATTTGTGTATTTTAGATGAAACAGTTCTTTGCATTCATGGTAAATCTAACAGTATTTTGTACAGTATTTACATGCAAATGTTTTATTTTCTTAACATCCTTATGCAGTTTTCACAAGACACACTGCACAGTGGTGTGAGTAATTGTGTTATGCATACATAATTAATGAAAAACTTACAATAAACATTGAGAGATGCTGTTGCAGAACTCTGTCCAAAGTTGTTCTTGGCCTTAACTGTGTATTTGCCACTGTCTTCAATGGTGGCGTTTCGAATCTCCAGTCTATATAAATTCTTGAAACGGCTCAGTTTCATATTAGATGTAACAGATATCTGTGGGAAGAAAATATAAATAAGCTTGTTACATTTTATACATGAAAACTACATTAACCAGGCACTTTATTACAAACACAATAAAAATGCTTGGTGGGGCATCTTCTGCTAATCACGCTTTGGGATGTTCCAAGTGCTATTGTCACTGTTGGCTGTGTTTGACCAGCTTTAAGACATCCTATGGCTCTCCAAACTTCGCAACCAGGCAAATCATAGCAAGGGCTGGAAATTTGCTGGATGTGCACTTTGAAGATAAAGGAATGTTGCGATACCAGCGCTTTCAGCCATTTATAGAGTGCATTTTCACCAATTAAATAGAATTTGCTTTTGCATACCATTTGCATTACAGAACAACAGAACAACTGTCCTTGACTTGTCGTTTGTTATTCTCACATTCTTTTTTCAGTAAAAATATCAAATGTTTTTTATTGCTTCATATTCACTTTGAAACATTCAATTTTTGTATATATATATATATATATATATATGTGTGTGTATATGTATATGTGTGTGTGTGTGTGTGTGTGTGTGTGTGTGTGTGTGTGTGTGTGTGTGTGGTGTGTTAATTCTCACCAAAACATTGTCCTTCAGCCATTCAACTTCAGGAGTAGGGTCACCAATTATTTCACATGAGAATATGACATCCTGTCCTTCATTTACATTCTGGGAGTGTGGCTGCTCTCTGAACATTGGTGCATTTGCTATTTTTTCTCTGAGCTCTATGTCAAATTGGCATTTGACCAGCCCCTGTCCGGTTCTTCCTTCACATGTGATTATTCCTCCATCACGGGAGCTGGCTCTCTTGATCGTTAAGGTGTGGTAATTGCCAGAAACTCCAAACCTGTAGTCTTCAGAATTGATCAGCTCTGCTCCATTCAGAATCCATTTCACATCGGAAGCCCCAGGAATATATGCTTTTAGTGTGGCAGACTGACCCTCAGACATTGTAATCTGGGCCTGAGATGCTTTGATTTCAGCAAGGGACTGAACGTCTTCATAGACTAGCTCCTTTTTGAGAATTTGTTCTGTTAACTCAGCTTTTGCTTGCACAACAGCTTCTTTTGATTTTGTTGATGCTTAGGGAAATAAAAACAGAAAAAAACTTTTTATTAACTTATCAAGTGTGATGATGAGCAAATCAATATTTTTTGTTATAGATCATCGTACCTTTAACAGTGACAACACAACTTGTAGTAACAGTTCCATCACTGTTTTGAGCAGTACATGTATAGACACCACTATCAGAGACATCAGCTTCAGAGATTTCAAGATAAGCTGAGCCGTGTTCCTCAAATATGTTATATTTGCCACCATAGGACACACTCTGAAATGAAAATATTACCATTCATCATACAGCTGGTATTGGCATGGTTCATATGAATAATATCAATACAGTGTGGTCAAGATTTGCAGACAATGCAATTACCTTTCCATCTTTAGTCCAGGAAATCTTGGGTTTAGGTTCACCAGTAATTTTCACTGCCAGCTTGATCATAGTATCTGACAGAGTTAACATGTCACTCAGTCCTGCTGAAAAGCTAGGTTTGGTGGTTTTCTCTTTTGGAGTTGGTGACTTTGCTGTGAGTGGAGATTTAACCCTCTGAGGAGACTTGATTGGCTCGGGTGACTTAATCCTTGGTGGGGATTTGATACCAGCAGGTGACTTAACACGAGGAGACTCGGGAGACTTCACTCTCGGAGGGGACGCAATAACTTTCTGCACTGGTGTTGGTTTGCGAACAGTCAAGGTAAAATCTGCTACCTGTTTGCCATCTGAGTTTTCCACAACCAATGTGTAGTTACCTTCATCTGAAAGCTCAACTTTTGAGATCTCGAATGTAGACTTGTACTCAGTGGTTGTTACAAGATGACGGTGAGAAGTCACAATGATTTGTCCCTCCTTTAACCAAGATATGCTGGGTGCTGGTTCACCATCAACGTCACATGTAAATCTCGCTGACTCTCCCTCAGAAACTGTGAGTGACTGTGGCTTGGTAAGTATTGCAGCAGGAAGAGTTGGTTTCTTTGGTTTCTCCATCGTAGTTTTCTTTATCGTTGTTGATTCCACGGCAGATGACACACGTTCTTCATGAACAACAGTTTTTTTCACCTCTGATTTGATTTCTTCCCTTTTGCTTTCAGTTACTCTCTCTGAAATGTGTGTTTCAGAAATGGATGCTGCCTTTGATGACACATGATAAACATCTGTTCTAGTCATCTCGGGTACAAAAGCAGTTGGAGGCTCTTCATCTTTGCGCAGGGAAGCAGATACAGAGAATACACCTCCAGAAACATCCAGAGTGGCATAGTCCGAAGCTTCTCCCTTGACGTTTGTGCAGACAATGCGGTATGTGCCACTATCTTCTTCTTGGCAGTTAACGATCTGGAGTGAAAGAACTCCGCTCATGTTATACATTCGATACTTTGCGCTTTCTTGAATGGGCTGACCATTATGATACCACTGGATGTGTGCCTCTGGCTTCGACTGGATATTTAATGTGAATTTTGTGTTTTGACCAACTGGTACACGGTGAGAGCGCATTCTCACAGTCACCCTTGGTGAGTGGTCAAGACTAAATGGCTGCTGAGTCACAGTTTCAAACTTTCTCTCGGTTTTTAGGGCTTTTTTCATCGTTTCATAGCGTTGCATGTAATCGACTGTTGTGGACAAATCTGGCGCAGAGACTACTCTCTCACTTGAGACAGTGCGCGCTGTGGCGGGAATACTAACCTTTGTCTCTTTCAATTCAACCACCGTGGAAGGCTTTTCAGACTTAGGCCGGGTTGCTTTAGTATACCCAGGTGAAAAGGACCTCATTGATAATTCTGGTATGTCGATTCCGGCTCCCTCAACTGCTACAGGTAGTGAAATCTTTGTTTTCTCTTTTTTTAACACTTTAGTTTTTTCCTCAAACTCCATGTGTTTCATCTGGCTCTTGTAGGACGTTATCATTGTAGTAGTAGAGACTGATCTGAGCAGCTCCTGGTCCTCTTTTTCTTCATATATCCTTTGCTTTTGCTTAGGAGGTCGGTATGTGGTCTTATCGTGGCGCTGCCGTAATTCAATGTAGCTTGGGCCAGCCTCGTATTTTGAGGGAATGCGATAGGAGTCGTATGTCGGGACTTCTTCACCTTCTTCATCCGTTGTCCTCTTTGGTGAAGTATGACGCAAGGCAGAGAGCTCGAAGCGTACAGGGCTCAGACTTGGTGGAGATGCAGAGTAGCCTAATCGGAGTTCATCCTCAAGTTTAAGTCGTTCCTCCTCAGTTATCTTCATTGAAAGGTATTCCTTGACAGGCAAAAGTAGTTCTTCATCTGATAGATCACCAAGCGAACGTCTTCTTACTCTGTAATAAGCGTCCATTTCAGGAGAAGGTGTACGTAGCCTTGCAGGTCTTACGGTTTCCAGGTCATCTTGCGAAATACGCCATTTTGGTTTGTACTGGTCTTTAATTCTTGGCAAGGGCACGTCATAGAATTGTTCCCATCTTGACAAGCGGATACGCTTAAGTCTCTTCTGAGGAATCTTTTCCATCGGTTCAGGGAACTCGTACTGGTCTCGCAGTTTCTTGTACCATCTCATGTCAGATAATGGTTTAAAGTGCTTGATTTCATTGTCTTCCTCAAGAGCAGTGGGAGCATAAACACGAGGCGAGGGAACATCGTATGGCATCCTTAACCTTTTTTCCTCTGCCCTCTTCATTCTCTCTTCTTTTTCCTTTGCTTCCTCAGCTTCAGTCTTTGCTTTTTTGGCGGTTTCTGGTGGCTGGAACATAATTGCCACCTCTCTGAGGGCTTGTTGTGCAACTGGAGGAAGTGGAGTGACATCTGTTCCAGAAAGGATCTGGGTTAATCGCACTTTTTTATCAATATGCTGTTGGTCAAGAGCTTGTTTTCTCTTCTTCTCCTCCTCGCTCTCGAAGTCCTTTTTAACATGCGTTACACGCTCAACTCTAAGAGTGGCTTGACAACTTGCAGATCCGGCTGAATTTGTTGCAGTGACCCTGTATGTGCCCGAATCCTCTGGGAGGGTATCTCTGATGTGTAAGACGAAGTAGTCCAAGCCTTCGTGAACAACTTCAATTTGTGGACCAAAAGCCAAAGGTGTTCCATCCTTCTCCCATTTCAATGACGGCGTTCCTGACACTCTTATCTCAAAGCGTACACTCTGGCCCTCTTTGCACTCCAAGTTTGCCAGAAGGCGCTTGAACATGGGTCTCAAGGTATTGTCAGCAGGTGCGGGACGAGGTACGACAGTGAGGCGAGCTTTGCAGCTATCATCGCCGTACCTGTTGCGCGCCACAACGGTGTATTCAGCGTCATCATCAGAGCCAAGATTGTGGATCACTAACTGATACAGACCCTTGTCACTGATGAAAGTATATTTCTTGTCGTCATCTCCTGGGGAAATCTTCTGTCCAGATTTCAACCATTGTACACGAGGTTCAGGGTGTACTGTGATTGTGACGCCAAAGCGAACAGACTCGCCGATGTAAGCGGTGCGATTGTACAAGGGAAGGGTAAATTCTGGAGGTCTTTGCAGAAGCCTGGCTGTGTCCACTCTGCGTTTGACTTTTTTAACAACACGGGCAGTATAGAAGCTGCGATAGTTTCGGACACCCTGGACAAAGAGCTCTGCGTAGGCACTGTCCTCACCATACTCATTCACAACTTTGCATCTGTATGTTCCATCATCTGCTCGGGTGATGCCCTTTATAGTTATGGTAGCAAGCCCTTCCTCATAGCTCATTTCACATTTAGCACCTTCCTCCAGTTGACGAACTCCACAGTACCACGTGACCTCAGTACTGCTATCATAGTTTTCAATGTTGCAAATAAACTTGACGTCATCACCTTCACTTGCAACAAAATGCCTGATCAGGCCTGCAACTGGACCGTGTTCAAATGGTGCAATCTTTACTTTGGCCACTGTTACACCTCTCTGACTTCTGATAGCACCTCCACTAGCAATACGGGCAGAGGAGACAACAGTGTTCCATTCTTTCCTCACCATGGCCTGGTAGTATCTCTTGTGTCTTGTAATCTTGATTGATTTTGTATTGAGCTCCTCAGTGTTCTTGGTGAGCCAAGGATGATTTAAGGCTTCAGCTGCCGTCATACGATGTTTCCGGTCCTTGGTGAGAAGGCGGTCTATAAAGTCTAACGCCTCAACGCTTGCGTCCTTGAATGACTCGTCCTCGAAGCTGTACTCAGCATTGGATATGTTGTCAATCATTTGCTGATTAGTTTCAGCAATGAAAGGATTGAGTCCACTAAGGAGCACGTACACCAGGACACCAACAGACCACATGTCTGTGACTGTGCTGACCAAATCATTCTGGTGAATTTCAGGTGCTGAATATTCAGCTGCTGTGTACTGTACCTTGATTTGTTCTCCAGGGGTGAGATGTCTGGCTTGTCCCAGTTCAATGATCTTAATGGCTGTTCCTCTTCTGGTCGTGTACACAATATTCTCAGGCCTGATATCGAAATGGCCGTAACTCTTGCTGTGTAGGAACTCGAGAGCTTCACACAACTGTCTGATGTAATTAACGATCACACGCTCGTTAAGCTCAAAGTTTGCCGTACCCAGACGCTCAAATATGTCCACGCCAGAGATGAACTCAAAGATCATGACCAATTCCTCAGGACTGTCGAAGGATTCGTAGAGTTGCAGGAAGTTATTATGCCGCGCCACATTCAAGGTCGTGATTTCCTTCTTCACAATTGCTTGATCAGCTGCTTTCACTTTGACAAATTTGGCCATGAACGTCTGCTCAGAGCTGATCTCAACACAGCGATGGACAATGCCAAACTGGCCTCGGCCAAGCTCTTCTGCGATCATGTATTTATTGTGTACGTTTTTAACCTCAGAGTGGGGAGCCTTACGTGTAGAGACAGCTCTGGTCTCATCAACTTCCTCATCATAGTTAAGAAGCCTTGATTTATCTTCCTTTGTCACAACAGGGGCACTTGCCTCAGATGGTGCACTTTGGCCAAATTTATTTTCTGCTATTACACGGAATTGGTAACTCGTCTTTCCAAATAGGTTGGTCACAGTGTAGCGAGTGTCACGTGACTGGGCAACACGGATCCATCTTTCTGCCGTAGTGGCACACTTCTCAATAATGTAGTTTGTGACTCTGCTGCCACCATCGTTAGCAGGTGCCACCCATTCAAGTGAGACAGAATCTCTGGACACGTCGCTGGGTTTAATACCACGAGGTGAATCGGGCACATCTGCGACATCAAGTTCGACGGTTTGTTGGTCAATGCCAAATCTGTTCTTCGCACAGACTATATAGAAACCAGCATCTTTTCTTTCGACTCCGTTCGGGAACAAAAGAGACGTGAACGATCTTGTCACAATGACTTGGTAATAGCCATTATTATCAATGAGGTCTTGTCCCTTCTGCCATGTTATCACTGGATCTGGTTTTCCACTGAACGGTATCTTGATGTTCACCACCTCTCCACGCAGAGCACAGATGGCTTCTTTATCTTGTATGTTTTTGGGTAAGTGAATCTTTGCAGGAACTGGACAAAAAAGAAATCAAATTATATATTATTCATCAGACAATAGTAAAGTGTTGATATACGTGTGCTTATTTGCAGACTTACTTTCAACATCCAAAGAAACAGTGGCAGAGATCGATCCTCCCTGGTTCGTTGCTCTTATCTGGTAGACAGTCGAGTCTTCTTCGTCTGCATTCGTGATAACTAGTTGATGATATCCTCCCTTAAATTCTTGTATTTTGATTTTGGTTCCATCTGCCTGAATTTCTTTGCCACGCTTGAACCATTTGATTACAGGTTTTGGCTGTCCTGATATTTTGCAAACAAATGTGGCGTTGCTCTTGTACTTGATACTCATGTTCCTAAGGTCTTCTTTGAAAGCAGGAGCATGTACTTCGACGTGTGTTTTTGGAACAACAGGATCAGAGGTTTCACTGTATTCGCTCTCTCCGCCAAGGTTTTCGCATTTCACACGGAAAATGTATTCCACTCCTTCCTTAAGACCCTTCACTGAATAAACCGTCTGGTGAATCTCGTCAGTCGTCACAGCAACCCATTCACCTATCTTTTTATCTTGCTTTTCAAGAACGTAGCTCTTTATTTTGTCACCACCATCGCTAAGAGGTGGTTTCCAAGATACAACACAAGAGGTCTTGGTCACTCCAGATGCCACTGGTTTAAACGGTGCACCTGGCTTATCTGTAAAACACGTGAACAATGAAATCACTCAACGTTTGTATGTGTTACTAATAATCAGTGGTTTTAAAAATTAAAAAGTTTAAATTTCCTTACCTAACTGACTCTTGATAAGAATAGCAGAAGGTGTCTCAAGTGCTTCGCTGATGCCGTAACGATTTTGTGCTGAAATGCGGAAGAAGTAACCTTCATTTTCCACCAGATTTGGAATGCGGCATGATGTGCCTGTGATGGATGATGAGACAAGTTGCCACTCTGATCCTTCTTTGTCTTCGCGTTTCTCCACAATGCAGTTTGTGATCATGGATCCACCATCGTCTTTTGGGGCCTTCCAACTAATAATCACGGAATTCTTCAGTAATGCATCCAGAACGATAGGACCTTCTGGCATGCCAGGTTTGTCTAAAGAGAAAAAAAATAATAAAATAAAAATATATATATTATTCACACCTGTCCCACATTGCACCCTGGAGCAACATGAAAAGTACTTAAATGTTGTCAGTAATTCATACCCAGGATTTCTAGTTGAGTTACAGTGTCTGCAGCGCCAAAGTGGTTGTTGATCCTAACTCTATATTTTCCACCATTGACCCTTCGTTGAACATTCTTTAAAATCAAATGAGTGTAATGCTCCGTGCTCTCAATGCTGACATTCTCAGACAGCTCCACAGGTTTGGCTCCATGAAGCCACATGATCTTGGGCTCGGGGCGACCTATGTAGACAGCGTGAATACGCACAGTGGTACCACATCCTGCAAAGATTTTGTCATTTAAGGGGACTGGGAACTGAGGTGCTGCTTCCAGAACTAAAGTTCCGCTGGTCTCACATTCTCCAGCTTCATTTACAGCCTTGCACGTGTACAGGCCCTCGTCTTCCTGCTGTTCTGTTGAGATGGTCAAAGTATGGTTACGGCCATCAGAGGTTGCGGTGTATTTGCGGCCCTCTTTGATCTCCTTTCCACTTTTGTACCATTTAATTTCTGGTACAGGCCTTCCAATGATCTGACATTTTAGGGTAGCAGTCTGTCCAAGCTTGGCAGTGACTTCGTCCATCTCTTTTCTGAGGGCTGGTTTGGCGCCAGCTAAAAAATAAAAGTAAAACCAATTATATGTACATGTCAAAAAATGAATTTGTTAACCATCTTGTCAACCAAAAAGGCACTTACCGGCCAGTTTGGTTTTGATTCCTGTTGCCGTCCTGCGGGGTCTGCTGATTCCGGTTTCATTTTCCGCAAACACTCTAAATTCGTACTCAGTGGCCTCTTGAAGCCCACCCTGAGTAAACTGTTTGTCCTTTATGAGTTCCCTGTTACACTTCTTCCATGTGCTCTCGCCTGATTTTCTGTACTCAACCCAGTAACCAACAACTGGCTTTCCACCATCACACTGAGGAGCTTCCCATCGAATGGTAATGTAGTCTTTCGTTACCGTCGAAGTGTCAATCTCACCTGGTTGGCTTGGTTTGTCTGTGGCAGAGAAGTAACAGTTTTAAACTAGATTGCAAAATCAGTTTAATCTACAGGAACACACTTAAGGTAACACATTGCTTTACCAAATGGATCTTTGCACAGGACAGAATCTGACGCAGGTCCAGGTTCACTTTCTCCAATGTCATTCACAGCAATGACACGGAACTGGTATTCTGCATCAGTAGTGAGTCCACTGAGTGTGTACATTGTGAGAGTCACCCTTGTCTCGTGGCGCACCCACTTGTCAGATGACACCTCTTTATACTCAATGAAGTATCCAGTGATAGGTGAGCCACCATCATCTTTAGGTTTAGTCCAAGCCAGTGCAGCAGAACTCTTAGTGACATCCATGATCTCTGGTGGTGTAGTTGAAGCTTCGGGCACACCTGTTTTAAACATAGAGCTTTTAGAATGTTCTTTTTGATACAACTTGTGTAATTTTTAAGGACAGCAAATTGTACTTACAAATAGGAGTCTTGGGTATGACTGGTTGTTCAGATTTTAGGGAGCTGCTAATACCAAACTTGTTCTCTGCTGTCACCTTAAAGTGGTACTCAACATTTTCTTGTAGTCCTTTAACCACTAGGGAGGTGTCAACCACACGCGAGTCCACAGTGTACCAGGCTGCTTTTGTTGCCACGCGCCGCTCCACGATATAACCAAGGATTTCTGTGCCACCGTCATCTTTTGGTGGTTTCCAACTCACTCTTAGTGAATGGGCCTGAATGTCATCAAAGGCAAGGGGTCCTTCAGGTGCTGATGAACGGCCAATTACCTTGACCTTGATCTGCACCATCTTTTTGCCACATTTGTTTTCGAGATGGACAGCGTACACACCAGAGTCAGTCCTTTCAGCGTCTTTAATAACAAGCTCTGTAATATCCTCGTTGGCAACAATCATTGCACGGTTGGACACTTCGCCACCGTCTTTTGACCATTTGCAAACAGGTGTCGGTTTGCCTTTGATTGGAACTGAAAGTTTGATAACTGCGCCAAGTCTAACAACAAATACACCTTTGTACTTCGCTTCAAGATCATGACTGGGTGGTTCTGAAATAAAGCATATATTGAAGCTATTAGGTGAATGATTTTTAAAAACTACATCAGACAGCACTGCTTGTGGCTTTAAATAATGCTTTACAAGTACACTGTATCATACCAAGCATTTCTGTCACAGTGACCGTTCCTGGCACTTCAGCAGGTTCACCAGGTCCTCCGGTGTTACAAGCCATGACTCTGAACTTGAACTGCTCTCCTTGTGGCATTTGTGTCAGAGTGTATTCACAGATCATTGTGGGTGTTGTATTGCATTTGAGCCAAGCTACAGAACCAGCCTTCTGCATCTCAATCAGATAACCTGTAACCTTTGAACCGCCTTCTTCGTCAGGTGGATTCCAGGCCAAGGACACAGATGTCTTGGTGGTGTCCACAACTCTTGGGTTCTGAGGTGAACCGGGTGGATCTACAAAAATACACAATACAAAATGAGAAATATGTACTGCAGGGCATTTCGGATATATCATCACAGTTACCCTCAAAGCTAAGGCACCAGAGAGTGCAGAGATATTAGAAATTACTAATTATCTCTATCGGCAGACACCCTTATCCAGAGGGACAGTCTTGCAATTCAAGCAATGGTGGGTTAAGGGCCTTGCTTAAAGAACCTACTGTCACAGCTTGGCAGAGGTGGGATTTGAACCCTGGACCATCAGGTCCAGAGTCAATTACCTTAACCTATAGGTTACCACAATCCCCAAGAAATAGATAATAGATAACTAGTGGTTTACATTTGACATTTTAGAGCAACTTACAATTGACACAATCTTACAATCCAAGCAATTTTGGGTAAAGGATAAATAAGCTTGTCAGAGGTGGGATTTGAACCCTCGAACCTTCTGGTCCATAGTCCAGTGTTTTACCCACTAGGTCCCATGAAAATTAGAATATTATACGATCTATAAGGTCAGTCAAAATATCGTAGAGCTAATGTATCATTACTTGGTTGAAAGTGTTCCCTGTTCGTGCTGTCAAAGTCAACGTGTTAACGAATTTTTACGATTTGACTTATTTTATGTGTTTTATTCATTTGCAGCTTAGTGCCTCACCAGAAAATGGCAGATATAAATTCTTTTAAACATTGCTTTTCATGCGACTGATCCACGACTTGTGACGAGGCGTGCTGATGACAAAAAGCTCACAAAGACTGTATATTTAAGTGAATATTTCATGTCATAGAATTCAATAATTATTATATTATGTCATTAGAATTAATAATTATAATGTCGTTTACAGGGGAAACAAATCTTCAATAATCTTCATGTACTCAAAAGTGTTTAATTTAAAAGACTGATTATTTCAGTAATTATTCATTCATTTTCATACCAGTTCAATCTCGATCATCGATGCCTAGCCGGTGGCACAGGGTGCAAGGTAGAAACAACAATAGACAGGATGCCAGTCCATTGCAGGTCACATGCACTCACACTAACACACGTACACTAAAGCCCTTTAGAGACATTATTTAACCTAAGGCATATCCGTTTGAACATAGGAGGAAACCCCAGGTGGACATGGAGAGAACATAAAAACTGTTCAATAATTAGTTGAATCTGAAAGGTCTTTAAAATTAAGAAAAGAATGTGACCAAAAGTGATTCATTAATTACAGACAAAGATGTGAAAAGGGTAAAGGGAAGCTTATGATCATGGGAAGTCAAAGCCATATGGAAGGTCTTTACAAGGACTGATTTTTATCACCAGGTAGGTCGTAGAGAATGGCAAGTGAGCCAACCTTTTTTTAACCAAATACAGTAGAAACTGGGACATCTCAGGTTTTTCCTCTCACACGTTTATGATTTATGTGATTTTGTGTGATACTGTTGCACATTTGATAAACTATTAAAATCCTCTATTTAAATATCATCTTTACTCAATAACAGCAAATTATTCTAAAACACAGACATGTTTAATACGAAGATATAAAAGATTACAATACACGTACCAACTGGATCAGATGCCACAGCTGGCTTGGAGAGAAGACTGGGTTTACCAACACCTCTTGCATTGATGGCTGTAACTCTGTGCTCATATTCCAGACCCTCAATAAGACCAGTGGATCTGTATCTTGTCATGGTCACAGGGTTTTTATTGGCACGCACCCATCTGTCAGCTCTGACTTCCTTGCGCTCAATAATGTAGCCAGATATCTCTAAACCACCATCCTCATCTGGTGGTTCCCAAGCGACGGTCATGCCATCACGAGACACGTCAAACACTATTGGGCGGCCTGGAGGTCCAGGAATAGCTAGAACATACGATTTGTGTTAACTTGTGTTATCCTGTATGTATACCTCCACACATTTTATGTGAATATGAAATGTATTGTTCAGCTTACATTTAGAACTCCTGCATTCCACAATGTCTGATTGCAACCAGTCACCAGTACCGTAGCGATTGGCTGCAGAAACGCGGAAGACATATTCGTCTCCCTCTGTCAGTCTCTCAAATTTAAAAGTCGGTCTGCTGACTGATTCAGAAACTGGCACCCATCCTGGACGGTGAGCATCACGTTGCTCAAGCACATAGTTGGTAACAGGAGCTCCTCCATCCCTTTCTGGTGGATCCCAGCTTATTGTAACTGAGGTGGCATCGATTTCATCAAAACGAATCGGTCCTTTAGGTGGATCAGGTTTGTCTGAAAAGGGAAAAGGCATTTTATGAAAAAAAAAACGATTATACAAGATTATATTGGAAATCTCTCAATACAAGCTGTGAAAAATCTGAGGCAGACTACAAACTAAATTACCAAGAATGATGACTTTGATATTCTCTGTAGTGATTCCAGTAATATTTTTCAATTCGAGGGTGTATTCTCCAGTGTCATCAATTGAAGTGTCAAGAACGGTTAATTTGGAGAATTTTGTAGTTGACTTAATCTTCACACGTTCCTGGATCTTTAATTTAGTGTCATTAAAGTACCAGGAGCAAACTGGTGGTGGTCTTCCAATGATTGGTAAGTCAAGTTCAAGTGGTTTTCCTGCCAAAACACTGATCATCTTTTGAGGAATGCTGGACAAATCAACCCTTGGCATAACTAAAAGAGAAAGAGAAAAAAATAAGAGAATCCCATTCTTTTTTAGATATTTTATGGATAATATAGTGTATTTTTTAATATGTAGTCAAATACCTCTTTGTTCTTGTACTGTCACAGGGGTGACGATTTCTTTGGGTTCACCAATGCCTCTGCTGTTAACGGCACGTACCCTAAATAGGTACTGCTCATTTTCATTGAGTTTATCAATAGTGAGCTCAAAGTCTGTTAATTTCAAAGTAGCAACCTTCATCCATTTGTCAGTACCGGCTTTGCAAGCTTCCACGATGTATCCAGTGATTCTGCTTCCTCCGTCATGTTCAGGTTTTTCCCAGGCAAGAGTTACAGAAGATTTTGTGATGTCTACAATGTCAAGTTTGGTTGGAGGCAGCGGCACTTCGCACACCAGGACAGCATCTGGCATCTCACGAGGTTCACCTACACCATAGATGTTCTCTGGCAGGACTCTGAAGTAGTAAAGCATTCCCTCTACCAGACCTGTCATCTTATATGATGTCTTGCTGCATTTGGAAGTCACTGTTTTGTAGGCTCTCATCGATGTCTCTCTTCTCTCAATAATGTAATTATTAACAGGTGCCCCACCATCAATCTCAGGAGCATCCCATGCAATGTGAGCAGAATCTCTTGTGAGCTCTTTCATTTTAATCTTTCCCGGTGGACCAGGAGTATCTGAAAATTTAAATAAAAAATAAGTAATGCAATAAATCCCACTCCCCAGCCCCATATACACAGAATAGGGATGTATCCGGATTTACCATAGATCTTGACAAGAATGCTGGCATCTTTCTTGCCAGCCGAGTTAGAAGCTTCAAGAGTGTATTTTCCGGCATCATAGCGGTGCACCTTGTCAATAATCAGAGTTGTGGCAGTATCAGTCACCTCAATGAAGCCACGGCTTTGAAGATCTACACCAGGTTTGCTCCAAGTGACAATCGGAACTGGCCTGCCAGTGAGAGTCACATGAAGACGCAGGGAGCTTCCAGCTCTCAGGCAAATTGTTTTCGTCAGCTCATCAGGAAGCTCAAGATCAGGTATTTCTAATAAGAGTAACATTTTAGAATGGTGAAAACATACACAATAAACATTTTGTCACTGGCATGTTTGTGATAAATCTTACCAATTCTTTCCATGGGCTCGACTTCTGCACATGGGCCACTGAAGTCACCTGTTCCATTGACATTGACTGCAGCCACCCTGAAACAGTACTTTTTGCCAGCTGTAAGATTTGCCACAGTGTATTCTGTGGCTCTGAGAATCTTCTCATGGGTCTTGATCCATTCCTCTGAACCGGCCTCTTGCATTTCAAGAATGTACCCAATAACATCAGCACCTCCATCTTCCAGTGGCCTTGTCCAGGCGAGACTAATGCTGTCTTTGTGTGTGTCTGTTATACGTGGAATTGAAGGAGCATGTGGTGTTCCTGTAATGGCGAATTTAACAAATGTGTATTAAAATCATTAAGATTAACTTTTATTTATTTTTATACACAAAATACAATCTGTGAGTAATTTACCTGTTGGTACTCTGCAGACTGCATACATGGACACTTCACTTGGTTCACTGTCCCCAGCAGCATTCGTGGCTGTAATTCGGAACTGGTATATGTTGCCCTCTTGTAGACCAGTCACCTTGAAGGTTGTGTCTCTAAGAATGGAATCTCTGTTCACCTTGACCCATCTGACACTCTTTCTTTCCTTTCTCTCAATCAAGTAGTTTGTGACTTCGCTTCCACCATCACTTTCTGGTTTCAGCCACTCAATTGTTGCAAAGTCTTTTCCGACAGCAAGGATTTCTGGTGCTCCCGGAGGTGATGGGATAGCTGCAGTGAAACAGAAGAATGAATTTACATATCCCATCCAAGATTCAGTTTATATTAAGCAAAATAATAATATTTTAAAAAGCTTACTGAATGAGTTCCTGGCAATGATCGGTGAAGACTGTACTGTCACTCCCGCCCCATACTTGTTGACACCTCTTACACGGAAAATATATTCATTGTTCTTAAAAAGTCTGGTAATATTGCATGTGATGGCCTTGCACTCATGTTCAACAATGACCCAGTTGAGCCTGTTGGTGTCCCGTCTCTCCACAATGTAATGTGTGATGGGGTCACCTCCATCCTCTAGTGGCACTTTCCAGGACACTGTGCATTTGTCTTCTGTCACTTTGCTCACTGTTATCTCCTGGCATGAGCCCGGTGTATCTAAGAAATAAAAAACAATTATGGGACCTGCTCTTCTAACGTATGTACTTTTAAAATTGTGCCATAATTTTACTTACCAAGCACCTTCACATTGACTTCAGCTGTTTTTGTTCCACTGGCATTCTTCACTGTCAGAACATACTTTCCAGTATCATCTCTGTCACAAAACTTGATTATCGCCATAGCGCGGGTGCTAGAGTACTGCAAAGAATATTTCTCACAGTGGTCAAGCTCCTTGTGTCCCTTGGCCCAGCAGACTTTTGGATCTGGTTTGCCACCGACAGCAGCGTCAAGAACAAGGTCGGACCCAGCTCTGATAGTAACTGTGTCCACCAGAAGTTTGCTGTCCAATTCTGCTTTGGGCGGAGCTGTGAAACAGAGGGATTTATTTTTTAGATCTTTGCATGCAGATGGATCACAACAACATTTAGAAATTATTTTGTGGGTTCTTACTGTATTCTGCTTTACAAGTCACTGCCCCTGTTGACATAGATGGTAAACTGTACACTCCATTTGCGTTCTTGGCAATCACACGGAACTCGTACACTTCTCCTTCTCCCAGTGCGGTAATGGTGAAGTTAGTGTCAGTCACATTAGTGTAATTACACTTCAGCCATCTACCTTCTCCAGACACAGTATATGGCTTGCGCTCAACAATGTAACCCACCACTGGGCTTCCACCATCATTTACTGGGACAGACCATTTAACAGAAACTGTTGATCTTGACACTGCAGTCACTTCTGGCTTGCCTGGGGGATCTTGAGAGGTGGATACAGAATGTCAATTAAAAATGCTATTCAAATTACATTACATTCTTGCATTATTATTACAGTGGCACCTTATTTTCGTTGTTAATTTGTTCCAGAAGGTTTATACCGAAGAGTAGTACTTTTGCCATAAGGGATAATGTAAATTGAATGAACTTAGATGCTTCTGCTAACTCAGCCAAATCCAAGAGGAGTCTTTGGTTAGAGGTCATTAATACCCATTTTAGGACCCGTGGAGAATTAGTTACACTAAGAATACAGTAAAGTAGATGTAAAATACAGAAGAGCCTTATAAACACAGCATCACTGTGCACTGAATCGTGAATTGAGTCTTAACTGAAATGAGTTGTGCATCTCGGGTTTAAGCAAGTGCACAGAGTGCCAAGTCAACAAGTGGAAAAGCGAAAATCAAAATGTGTCAAGGACTGAATCTGACGTGTTCCGAGAGCAGAGGTACCACTGTATTATTATTATTACATAAAAGAACATTTTTCACGTTGTTTAACTTACCCACTGGATTTTGAGCCACAGCTCTCTTTGAGGCTTCGCTGGCTTTACTTAGGCCAGCACTATTCATAGCATAGACTCTGAACTGGTATTCAAGGCCTTCAATAAGTTCTTCTACCTTGTAGTAACACTCGAAACATGGGATGGTGTTCACTCTGACCCAGAGAATAGTGTTGCGTTCCTTCTTCTCTATCCAGTACCCTGTGACCTTACTACCACCATCATGGTATGGTTCTTCCCAACGAATGCTCATGCTGTTAGCAGAAACAGCAAATACTTCAGGCTTGGTTGGAGGCCCTGGTGGAACTGTAACAGACAAGCCACAGATCATCAGTTTTTAGATTATAGCAAGATAATTTGCTATATAGGTTCCATGTTGGAATATTTCTCAGTGTTTGTGAGCAATATAGTATTATGCAGCAATGCAGAATTGTACTTTTTTTGTCATTGTTATAATTACTTACCAAAAGGATGTTCTGCAACGATGGTCTCAGACTCAGTTGGCTTGCTCACACCAAATCTGTTTTCTGCAGAGACACGGAAAGTGTACTGCATGTACTTCGTAAGGTGGGAAACATGGAGCGATGTACGTTTGACACTAGAGTTGATGAGCTGCCATGCAGTCGATCCAGATTCACGTTTTTCGACAATGTAGTTTGTTATGTCCGTTCCACCATCATCTTCAGGTTCATTCCATGTCAATTCACAAGACTCAGATGTAATCGAGGAGACCTCAATAGGCCCCTCTGGAGGACTAGGTCTGCCAATGACATTGACAGTGACTGTAAAAGTCTTGGTCCCAGAGACATTCTCAAGAATAAGGAAGTACCTTCCTCCATCACCTCGCATGCTGTCTTTAACAGTCAGAGTTGTTCTGTTTTTGGTTGTCTTTATTGAGACTCTGTCAGTTTCCTTTAGCCTCATTTCCTCAAGTTTCCAAATGACTTGTGGTGCTGGCCTGCCACTAATCGGAACGTCAATTTCAAATGAACAGCCCGACTTGCAGTTTATAAGTTGGTTGTTTATGCCGCTGAGATCTGCAGTTGGTTCAATACGCGGCTCTTTAACAACAACAGAGGAGAGAGCCTCTCTCGGTATACTATAACCTGCGTCATTTCTAGCTTTGACACGGAATTCATACTCTGAGCCCTGAGTTAGGCCCTCAGCTTCAAAATACAAATTTTTAGTAGTGCCTGCAACAAACCATTTATCCGTGTCCTTCGCTTTGGTCTCTACACAGTAAGCTGTGATACGGCTGCCACCATCATGTTCAGGCTTCAGCCATGCAAGGGTGACTGTTGTGTCAGTTGTGTCAATAATATCCAGTCTCTTTGGTGGAGCTGGTTCTGCCGTGGCAGTAATGGGATCAGGCATTTCATAAGCCTCGCCAAGACCATACTGATTTTCAGCCATAACCTTGAAAAAGTATGGAACTCCTTCCAAAAGCTCCGAAATTTTCAAGTTCGTTTGAGTACACTTAGGTGCTGCTTCTGTCCAAGTACGACGACTGGCCTCACGCTTCTCCACAAGATAGTGATGAACACGTGCGCCGCCATCGTTCACCGGAGGCTCCCACATGAGTGTAAGAGCTCCTCTTGTAACATCTTTGAACATGAGAGGACCTGGTGCTCCTGGTGTGTCCAACACTTTAAGTGTAAAAGTAATCGATTTGCTCCCGCTGCTGTTTTCAAGCGTCAGAGTGTATTTTCCACTGTCGTATCGTGTGCAGTTCACCACTGTCAAACAAGTGTGGGTTTCTGTGGTAGTTACATCTGCCATAACCCCGAGCTCTCCATCCATCTTTATCCATGAAACAGTGGGTGTTGGTTTTCCCTTGAATGCAATGCGGAGAGACACGCTGTCTCCCCGTTTCACAATGTGAGTCTGTTGGAAGCTTGCATCGATGTCAATCTCTGGCGCAGTAAGTCTATCCACTGCTTGTACTGGCTCTGAGATCTCTTTGGCTTCACCCTTTCCAATCGCATTAACTGCGCTAATTCGGAACTTGTACATTGCACCCGTTTCCAAGGCAGTGACGGTATACTTTGTGACAGGGCAAAGATACTCATTGACTCTGTGCCATTCTTTTTCATCTCCCTTGCACACCTCAATGATGTAACCATGGACATCCATGCCACCATCATAGCCAGGCCTGGTCCATTCTAGACTGACAGATGTGTTGGTGGTATCAGTGACATTTACAATTGAAGGACCATCTGGTTCTTCAGTTGGCTCTGCACATTTAATTGGTATTGAAATATTACTTGGAGCTCCAACTCCGGCATCGTTAACAGCAAAAACACGGAATTCGTATTCAACATTTTCAGTGAGATGAGTTACTCTGTGGGCAGCTTCAATAATGGGTTTCCTAGTCAACACCTTCAGCCAGCGACCTGTCTTCTTTTCACGTCTTTCAACAATGTAATGCTTAATTGCATTTCCACCATCATTTGTTGGTGGAGCCCAGGCAATAGTAATACTCTCTCCATCAACATTGGTTGCATCTGGAGTGCCAGGTGAGTCTGGAGTGGCTACAGGAAAATAAAATGTACATTAGATCTATGTTATAAACAGTCTCATTATTTTGATACATTGTTTATATATATACACACTGCTCACATAAATTAGAGAATATTTATTTAGGGGTCATTGACTCTGTGCCATTCTTTGTAATCTCCATTCATCTCAATGATGTAACCATGGACATCCATGCCACCATCATATCCTTCTTGCGTT
>JAUZST010000839.1:0-32389 GCA_034779995.1 Parotocinclus haroldoi
ACGGCAAGACGGGAAGGAAGCAGGCCATTTATCCCTGCTTTTTAAACACACACACACACACACACACACACACACACACACACACACACAGAGTGAACAGGCTCTGGACAGCCCAGACAGACCACCAATAGGGAGGACAGTTCCACTAACAAGCCCGAGCAGCTCCCACAGTTTTGTTATCCGCCATCCAGACACATGGGGCAACTTTACCACACCATCCCATACCTGGACCATCTACATTTGCAATTGAAAATTTGTTGTCACTGTGCCTGTTCTATATTCTGCAACTGACAACCAGCCCTCATCACCTGTGTCTGCATTTTCACAAACAAGGAACCTGAACTGCATTGTGGAGGATTTACAGGAACAGGTGTGGGAATATGTGGCATAGAAGCATGTGTAGCACACAGGGGTACACTGCTGAAAAGTAGCCCCTGAGAACTTTGTTAAGAGGGGAAAGGCTTGTTTTACACCCTCTTGTGACTCAGTGTCTAATCAGACCACACCTGTAATAATTGACATATCTGCCTGTGATATAACTGCATGCTGAGTTTTGCAGCAATATGACATTTTTATCTGGTGCTCATCAGTTAATTTATGACATTGTTATAATAATCAGACATGTAGTCCTCAGAATACAGCCCTAGTTGAGTGGTTACAGCCAGCTGGTGGAACAGCAGTGTGATAAGACCTGGATACATACCAGCCTGGGCTTGTAATGTAACGGCAGAGTGGCATATTTATGGAAGAACTCCAGCTAGAGGAGCTGTATTCCTGGTGCCAATCCCAGCCCAGATGAATGAAGTGCGTTGCTACTAGGAAAGTTATGCAGCCTAGCACTTTTGACCAACACATGCTGCTACCAATTTTGGATTTTTTCACAGTAGCTAGTAGATTCAAAATTCTACCATCCTCTTAAAGTTTTTACCAGCTACAAACTGAGCCACTGTGCTGTCTGTTTAATATTGTGTTGATTAAAACACAGCTGAGAAAAGTACGGAATAAGTGGCAGAGAAGAGTCTGTTTTATTTCCTGCCCTTTTCTCCCCTCCATGAAATCAGGTTGTTTGGCTCTATTGCAGTCCTGGTGCCATAGGATGGATGGCAGGGGTGGGATCAAAGTCCTCAGTCGACAGGTTTGAAAGGGGTTGAGGGAGGCTACATTAAGATGAGACCTCCAGTCGCTTTTACCAAACTATGTCATATTAAATCCCCTCTCACAATCAGCAGTAGAGGCTGGAAGAGGTTCACCAAGCTGAGCACATAAGGGCACTGGTGGGCCAGTATTCAATATATCTGGACAAAAGACTCGTATCATTTTGGTACAACCTGTTTTTCAATTTAGTCTACTGTTCAGGGGTGAGATCTGCTGTCACTCCTGAGGACAGAATTACTTGCTTCAGATGACTGGTTAGCCTCCACAACAACTTTGTAAAGCCAAAAAAAAACAGGTGCTCAGGACAACAAATCGGTTCTGCAGGTTCTCACACAGACTGTTTAGCAGACTGGTCTTTGGTTTCTTCACAGAGTTTAAAGTGCTCTCCCTGCACTGGTGTTGGTTCATGCATGCTGCCAGTTGGGGTCCAGGCCTGTGGTATATCAGTACACTTATTTTAGGATTAAGATTTCATGTTTTAGGTTTCACACATTTTGTTTTTTTTATCTAGTTTTGTCTTTTGCCAGCACCGACTGAGTTCAAGACAGCCAAGAACTTCAGTGTTATTTTTGAGGCATGAATTGTAAGAGAGAGGTAGCATCATCTGATCTAAACACAAACATTCCTAACTAAACTTTAGAATAACATCTGGGTAATTGGACTGTTTACAAAACTGTAAGCTTAAGTGTGCTAATATTTTATGATGATTAAAATGTAAACGAAGTATTTACTTACAAATCCATTTGAATTTGCGGAAGGGTCTCTGAGGGTCTCCTTTTTCACTGATAATGTGCACTTCTGAAAAGTATGTTCAACTTTTTAAGCTGGGATGTTTTCAGGCTGCATAGTGATCTCAGTGCAACCGTTTTTTTATACTTGGAGCCAACTTTTGGGACGATATGCATCGCCTCCTTGTGACATTTCAGCACTTTTTACTCGATAGCCTCCAGTTAAAATTTTTCATGCCACAATAAAACTCTTGGTCTTGCTGCTGGCTGCCGTCAATGGGAGCTAAACATAATAAAGCTACTGCTTTCATCGAACACTAACCATTGTCACCTCTCTTCCACTTATCATTAATACCCAGCCGTTTAGTTTTAATTTAGTTAATTTTGGCTCATTTTGAGAAGGCTTATTGACGGCTGCTTCCTGCTTAATGTTAAATCATTATTGTTTTATCTAGCATTGCTACTTTCCCCCCTCCTCAAACTGTCATGAAAGGCACACACATACATTTTCATGCACACTACTTTATACAGAAAAAAAGGCAGGCAGGCAGGCCGGTCAGACCTTCGGTTGGTCTTGACCTTGTGAATAGCCTGTGTTACTCACTAATTTAAGATGGCATACGTGGGAGGAATTGTGTGTTAGCTACTTCTCCATTATTATAACGTCAGGAAAACCACAGCTAACCAAGCCCTCACAACAATGGAAACTAAACAGAGCATTCTGACGTGACGTACACTATATGGCCAAAAGTGTTTGCTCACCCATCCAAATGATCTGAATTAAATGTTAAAATTACTTCCATGGCCACAGGTGTATAAAATTAAGCACTTAGGCATGGAAATGTTTTTTATAAACATTTGTGAAAGAATGGGTCGCTCTCAGGAGCTCAGTGAATTCCATCATAGAACTGTGATAGGATGCCACCTGGGCAACAAATCCAGTCGTGAAATTTCCTCTTGTCTGACTGCATTGTGCCAGGTGAAAAGTTTGGTGCAGGGGGAATTATGGTGTGGGGTTGTTTTTCAGGAGCTGGGCTTAGCCCCTTAGTTCCAGTGAAAGGAACTCTAAATGCTTCAGCATACCAAGACATTCCATGTGGGAACTGTTTCAATTCAATTCAATTCAAATTTATTTATATAAATACTTTTTACAATGGAGCATTGTCTCAAAGCAGCTTTACAATATTACATTATCTTAAAAGGACAATCCCAAGTTGAGCAAACCTAGGGCGACAGTGGAAAGGAAAAACTCCCTGTAAGTAGAAGGAAGAAACCTTGGGAGGACCAAGACTCAACAGGGGACTCCATGGGTGGCCTAGATCCTAATTAAATAAATATCTAAAACTATATTAAATTATAGCAAAATTAGGTAAATAATTTAAATCAATAACAAATGAATAATAAAATTTAAATTAGTAATAAAATAAATACACTAAATTATAAAATCAAATGAGTTCTCAGTGGGAAATCAAATTTGGAGCTGGCCCCTTCCTCTTCCAGCATGACTGCGCACCAGTACACAAAAAGACGTTGATGGCAGAGTCTGATGTGGATTAACTTGACTGACCTCAACTCGATAGAACACCTTTGGGATGAATTAGAGCGGAGACTTAGAGTCAGGCCTGCGCTTCTGGAAGAATGGTCAAAAATCCCTACAAACACACTCCTAAACCTTGTAGACAGTATTCCCAGAAGAGTTGAAGCTGTTCTAGCTGCAAAGGGTAACCGGTATGGATTAGGAATGGGATGCCACTAAAATACCAGAAATGGGATTTTAGCATTTTAGTGAGGCATTTGGCAGTATAGTGTAGTTACCTATGGATTAGGAGCACAGAGTCTAGTAACAGCCGGGTGCAGCAGTCACCCTCACATCAGTTTTGATGAAGTGCTTCCAGAAGCTCATGAGACTCATCACATCCGCACTGCCGGACACTTTGGATGCACTCTAGTTTGCATACTGTCGAAACCGTTCTACTGATGATGCCATCACTTATCTGCTTCACACATCACTGTCACACCTGGACTATGTTGTTTGTGGACTACAGTTCAGCATTTAACATTCTTTTCCCTTCAAACTCACTATGAAGTTGGAAGATCTGGATCTTCATACATCTCTCTGTGACTGGATCTCCAACTTCCTGACTAACCGGCCACAAGCGGTTCGGGCAGGCACTATAATCCTCAGCACTGGAGCCCCTCAGGGCTGTGTCCTGAACCCTCTACTGTTCTCATTGTGCACCTACGACCACTTCCAGCTCTGCTGGTATCATAAAGTTTGCTGACAACACAGTTGTGGTGGGCCTGACCTGGAGGAGACTAAAACCCTGGTGAACTAGTGAACTAGTGCCAGAATAATAATCTCTATCTCAACATCAGTAAAACAAAGGAGCTGATCGTGGACTTCAGCAAGAAAAAGCTGATGAGCTTCCACCTGTCCTCAGCAATAGAAAGGCATTGGATATAGTGGAAATTAAATTTAATTAAATTTAATTGTAATACATTTTAATTTTCCATAACTTTGTGTGAGCATGCATCCCAGTCTGAATCTAACCAAAAACCTGTGTAAATAAGAATGTTTTTAGCCTAGAGTTAAACATTTGGAGAGTGTTTTAATCTCTGACTAACTTTAATTCTAGGTACTGAAAGAAGTACTGCACCTTGTCAATGAAGTAACCAAGCTGGATTGAAGAGTACACTCAGTTAATGTGGGGCCAGACCATGGAGAGCTTCATATATTATAAGAAGTGTTGTATAATGAGTACAATAAATGGTAACCAGTGCAGAGACGACAGAACAGAACTGATATGATCAAATATCTATTTAATTCTAGTTAGCACTCGAGCTGCTGCATTCTGCACTAGTTGAAGTTTATTTAGGGATTTACTAGAACATCCAGGAAGTAATGCGTTACAGTAATCCAACCTTGATGTTATAAAGGCATGAATCAGTTTCTCAGCATCTTTAAAGGATATTTCTAAGTTTAGCAGTATTGTGTACCTGAAAGGAAGCAATTTGTGGTATGTTGTTAATTTGCACTTCAGGGGAGAGGTCTGGAAACTGCTTACTGGAAAGTGAAGTGAAGTGATGTGATAAACCTATTTCATATTACCTGTTTCTAGTGTGTAATTTGTAAAATACTGTCTTGCATTAACCATATCAAGGTCCAGTAACAATAGAATGTAAATTTTATGTTTGAAGGTTCTGGCCATGCCATCAAGTGCAAGGCCTGGAAGTATAAAGGACCCAGAAGTAGCTGAGCTCTTCTACAGGGAAGATCCAGAAAAGCTGTTTACAGACCTTCGGGAAATTGGCCATGGCAGCTTTGGTGCTGTCTACTTTGTAAGTAGGAAAACTAAATTCTAAACATAAATTTGTGAATTTAAATGAAACTGGTTTTTGACTCTCTGATTTAATTAACAGGCCCATGACATTCGCACCAGTGAGATGGTGGCCATTAAGAAAATATCCTACGGTGGCAAGCAGTCAAATGAGGTGAAATAAATTTCTGTTTTTGTGTTAGTATTGTCAAAATTATTAATTATCAAGAACTCATTAACAAAGGCATTTAAAACACATGAAACTGCCATTGCCATTATTAGGTACCTTTTACAACCCCAATTCCAGTGTAGTTGGGACGTTGTATAAATCATAAATAAAAAAAGAATATGTTGATTTGCAAAACCCTTTCAACCTATATGCAGTGAATAGTCTACAAAGACAAGATATTTAATGTTCAAATGCATAAATATTTACCCATTTTAAATTTGATGCCACGTTCCAAAAAAGTTTTTTAACAACACTCAATAAGTGTTTGGGAACTGAGGACACTAATTGTTGAAGCTTTGTATGTGAAATCATTTCCCATTTTTGCTGTACATCTTCAGTTGCTCAACAGTCCGGGGTCTCCATTGTCGTATTTTGCACTTCATAATATGCCACACATTTTCAGTGGCAGACAAGTACCCAGTCTAGTACCCACACTCTTTTACTACAAAGCCACGCTGTTGTAACTTGTGCAGAATGTGGCTTGGATTTGTCTTGCTGAAATAAACAGTGACGTCCCTGAAAAAGACGTTTGCAGCATATGTTACATACAGCGTACAGCATACCAAAACCAGTATATACCTCATCTTTTGATGATCTTTTGCTCATGCAGTTGTTCACAAAGTGGTAAACCTTGCTCCATTCTTACTTGTGAATGACTGAGGCTTTTGGGGATGCTCATTTTATACCACACTCATCTGTGGAACGTTCCAAACAGCTGTTTTTTGAGCATTCCCCAACTTTCCCAGTTTTTTGTTTCCCCTGTCCCAACTTCTTTGTAAACGTGTTAATTCAAAATGTTCAAAATGAGCGTATATTTGCAAAAAACAATAAAGTTTACTTGTTTGAACATTAAATATCTTGTTTTTGTAGTGTATTTAATTGATTATGGGTTGAAAAGGATTTGCAAATCATCATATTCTGTTTTTATTTATGTTTTATACAACGTCCCAACTTTATTGGAATTGGGGTTGTATCAGAAATATGTGCAAGCTGTTATCTTGTTTGCCAGACTTTGTGTCAAATTGCACTACATTTAGCAATCTGGCTTCAAATCCTTGCTCATTCTGGTTAATAGTCCAGTGCCTTTATCACTGTGCTACCACCGCCCTTACTATGCTTGATGTTATGAACAAATCCATATAAGGGAGTACCCGAAATCATTTGCTACCCTAATTAATTCTGTTCTCTACAGGTTAGCAGTGATCTAACAGTGCTCATAAAAATAGGGAAATTTCAAAATAAAATGAAAATAGCCCCTACATTTTGTGAGCAGTGTGAAAAGATTTTGCTTGCATGGGTTCATAAGTTTCTTTCATATTTACCAAGTGAGGTAATTTATTGTGAAGCAACACACATTTTAGACTTCCCTTTGAACTGACAATAATGTCCTTTGATATTGCTGAAGTTTACAAACTCCTTGTCCATATGGAAATATTTCATTTTTCTCTCTGTTATTATAAATACATTTGGTACTGGGAGCCAACAGGTTCGTTTCCTTTAGCCTTGAACCCAGAAACTCTGCTGATCTTGTACCATGCACTTCAGTTCTGCTTGAGTAAATGGCTGGTACATTCTGGCATCAACTTCTGAGAAATCCTCATCATCTGAGAAAAATTGGAATGACAATTCGTCTTCATCAGAATTTTCTACAGTACTCAATATAGGTACAGTGACTTTGCAGTGAGAAAGTAGTCTTATATTTGAGATGAGATTTGGGTACTGGATGAGTTTTTGTTCTTGCCTGTAGTAATTACCATGCCAAAGCAGCAGTCATCACCATTGGTTTGAGGCTCACGCCACACTTTTGAAACTGCGACTTTTTCCTCTGAGCTTTAGTCCACTGTCTCAGGTTATCAGCACGTGTCCTGCACACTTCGTCGACATGTTTGTTCTTTGTTTGGGTCAGAATATATCAGCATTATTCTTATATTCAGCATTAAACAGTCCACAAACTGTTTGAGTTTTGGATGACATATTAATCAAAAAAGATTCAAGTTAAAAGATTAGAGTTAAATTTGCAGCAACTTCTAAGTCTCTTGAATGGCTGAATGCTGCAATCGGTCTTTCCACTGATTATATAACCATAAAATGCTGACATCAGCAGTCTTGTTATTAGTTATACAAGCTTGTCTAAATAATTTTCATAAGTTGAAGTGGTTTTATTGTCATTTCAACCATATACAGTGGTGTACAGTATGCAGTGTTTAGGACTAAGGTGCTATGTAAAACAGTACACTGCACAACATAAAGTGCATGTGTGCAGGAGTTTATGAGTAGACAGCATTTGCAGAAAAAACTAACATTTTTGGACTTGGTGTACTAAAATACATAAAAATCACGTTGTCTTGTTAGAAAAACTGATGTAGATCTTTGTTATGTATAATATGTCTGCCCCATCATATTATCTTGCGGCACGGAACTAAATTTCAGTCATGAGAAATTCAGACATGTTGCCTTGTTATTTTTTGTGGTTCAGAAGTGGCAAGATATAATCAAAGAAGTAAAATTCCTACAGAAGCTACGACACCCTAACACTGTAGAGTACAAAGGCTGCTACCTGCGAGAGCACACAGCATGGGTAAGTGTGTCATGGTAGGAGAAAGACTGATTGTGTTTTTCTTGTGTATATTGACAGATCTCATAAATGTTTTCATTTATCTGATTATATAAATAAACATAAAATATAACAGGTGTAATCGAAAATATTACTGCCATTAATCTTTAGAAAGTAACAGCATTAGGCAAAATCATGGGGCTCCAATGGTAAATAAAACCCAGTCAATGTTTGTGCATTAAGACTTGTCTTACAACTGCTGCATAATCTAACTGTAACTGTGTAATAGAGGGTGACATGGGAGTGGATTATCATTCCTGTCCCATCCCACTCCCACAGAAAATAATCTTGTCCCATCCCAATCCCGGGTCGGAATTTAAAAAAAATTCCTGTCCTGTCCCACTACTGGTAAAATGACTCCCACTCCCATCCCGCTCCCATGTTTCTTTCTTATTTTAGTTTTTTATTCAATACAATTAAATTTAATCTGATCTCCATTCATTTGTGGTAATATAGGGAGACAAAATCCTTCACTAAAGGCCACAAAACATAAATAATACATGGCCTGTGGTCCCTAGAGTTTTTCCTATGGAGGACCAGCTGCTAAGTCCCTGTTGAATAAACCCAAACATAACATAAAGTTGCATTTTACTCATTTATTGAGCAATTATTTCCTTAAAACAGTAGCCATTAATTTGCCTAAAGACAAAAACTGCACAAAGCAAGATAACTGTTGTTAACCAACAAATGTGTATAAAAGCCTTAACTTCACAATTCACTGAACCGGAGTTTTCTATTAAAAAAAGGCCATTTGAAGCTTTATAGATAAGTCGTTACTTCTGACTTTGTCTTGCAAATAAATTTTTACAACATCAGTTTCTGATCTCGGCTGCGTCCGAAATCTCATATTTCCACACTATACAGTACGCGAAAGCAGTAGGCGAGAGCATGTAGTGTGTCCTAATACAAAGTATGCGATTTCAGACGCAGCCCTTGTGTTTACTCCATCCATTGCTGCTGTTCTATTAATTCAGACGGGAAGCTGTGGCTGAAAGCAGCGTTGGCTTCTGGGCCGTGTAGTTCTTTAGAATTGTGTTACTGTAGGTTTCTTAACCCTTAGATGCATAAGTGGGTCTAAAATGACCGGGTGAGGTTGTTTTCTTCAAATATCTTCATAATGAAAAATTATATTTTCATGTTCCAGGTATTCCTCAATAAACCTGTTTTTGACATAATGCCATTTACATTTTTAACTTACCTTTTTTAAATTTTAAGAAATTGTAGTTTTTGTATTACTACCCCAAGCTTCCATAAATGTGTCAAAAATGACCCACATGCATTTTCTATGGAATCCAATTGGAACCTTTGATTCTTAATAAACTGTGGCTGTCAGGAATAAATTACCGTGGAGCACACAGACTATATCAGAAGTGTCATCCCTCAGGAAGATTATTTTACATAGTAAGAGCTCATACGTGTAAGTATGATCTTCATAATAATATGATATGAATAATAATAATAATATTGTGTGTGTCTTTCATGACTGTTGTTATATTTATCGACAAATTAGCCTACTTTATAACTAACTAACACTAGCTAGCTAGCTACCCAAGTTAGCTAACATTATTATATGTATGAACACAGAGCCACAATATCCTCAGAAGTATCACTGAGGATATAATACAAGAGGTGATGAAGTGCATAAACCTGGAAGGATGGGCAGTAGCAAGAGCTAGAGGAAAAGAACGGAAAAATGTCACCAAAGATAAATTGATGGCCTTCATTGGATTGACCCTGCTTGCCGGAAGTGAGAGGAACTGGGATGTATCAGTCTGTGAGCTGTTTGAGAGTCCCCTACATAATCTCATGTACAAGGCCACTATGGCTGGTGGAAGATTTGAAGACATTCGCCGTACCTTGTGCTTCGATGATAAGAGGACCGGAGCCTTCTGACTGGAAACAGACCATATGACAACCTTCCGCTATGTATGGGACCTGTTCCTGGTTTGTGTCACTGTGGACGAACAGCTTGTGCCATTCAGGGGTAGGTGCAAGTTTCTACAGTACATGCCAAGCAAGCCCGCCAAGTATGGCCTAAATAGATAAACGTCTATGCAATAGATGGTATAGTTTACACAGGGAGACAACCAGGGGAAGACATTCAAAAGAATCTGGAGGAAAACACCCAGCAATTGTGTAGTAGATTTATAAACACAGGTCGCAACATCACCATGGACAACTTTTTGACCAGTGTGCCCTTGCGCAGCATCCCCTGGAGAAGAATCTCACTATTGTGGGGACTCTACGTCAGAACAAGCCAGACATCCCTCCTCTGATGAAGCTTCCAAGTCCAGAGAGCTTCACAGCACAGTTTGGTTTCAATGACAGCCTTACGATGGTCAGCTATGTCAGAAAGAAAGGAAAAGCTGTTGTGCTCCTGAGCACGAAAATAGCAGAAAGAAATAAACAGAAGTGATCACATTTTACAACAACACAAAAGGAGATGTAGACACCATTGATGATTGGTACCTACAAACACAGAGGTGTCCCATGGTGCTGTGGTATAAACTAATTGACATTGCCACCCTGAATGCCTATACTTTTTCAAGGCTCAGCATCCAGAATTCAAGAGTGGCATCACCAATGCACGACAGCTCTTCCTCAAAGAGCTGTCAAAGGACGTAGTCACACCACACATGAGGAATCGACTGGAAGGCTGCCCCCAACTGCAAACCCTGATTATTGAAGCAATAGAAAAGTGTGGGGTGACAAAAGCCACAACCCAGCCACAGGAAAGAAGCAGACAGGGCCAACCAAAGAGAAACTTATAAGAGGTGTCAGATCTGCCCGAGTAACAAAGATCGAAAAGTCAGCAATACGTGTGAGAAATGCAATGTACCTGTGTGCAATGATTACAGCCAGAAACGGGTAGTTTGTCTGAACTGCATATAGTGATGAGAGAAGATGGCAAAAGAGGGAAAAGAGACACACACACAATGGATGTTCACATTTTTCTACTACTGTTCTGAATAATTTTCTTTTTCAAAGATATTTCAAACATGAAATCATTCTTGTGTAGTCATAAATATAATATTAAATATTATAGACGTGATTATTCTTAACGAAAATGACAAAAATGACATAAAACACTGATTCTACATTGATTCTAATACGGGTCATTTTTGACCCACTTATGGAAGAGTGTAGGGTCCAGTCACTTGTGCATCTAAGGGTTAAAAGAAAAAAACGACAAAAAGGCGGTACCTATTCTATGGTTCTCTTTGGTCTTATTTATTGGTTCCCGCTCCCTTCTGCTGCCGTTAACTTTTTTTTATCCTGTACCGTCCCAATCACGTGAGTAATAGTTGAGTCCCATCCCGCGGGAATCATGTGACCAAAGACTGCCAAAACACTCTGACAGTGATGGGGCATGGACTGGATCAGATTGTCCAGCAGTTCTTGTGGGATCCTCTTCATATTCATTTTTGAAATATCCCCCAAGCAAACCTTTGTGAGCAGTGTAAAGCCATGTACACAACATGACTAGATCCTACAATACAATACGTTCAACATATGCAAAATAGTTCAAACTGTACAAAACAATGCAACAACATTGAGTAGTGCAAGACAAAGCATACAGAGTCATAAAATGACTCAAACAGACTTTTACATTGAGGTAGTTTTGTACAGTGAAGTGTAGAATGGTCATGATACTGAAATTGAGAAGACATGACATTCATAGCAGCAGGTGTTTTAGTCCAGGCTCTGATAACTTGTAGAAAGAAACTGTTAAACAGTCTATGTACAAGGGCTCGAATGCTCCGGTACCTCTTTCCACTCCAGACAAGAGTGTGAACTGTGAGTGTGAGGGTTGTGTGGCATCCCACAATGCTGGTCGCTTTGTGGATGCAGCGTGTGTCACTTAAATGTCCATGATAGATGTGACCGAGACACCGATTATCTTCTCAGCTGCCCTCACTATCCTCTGCAGAATCTTGCAGTCCGAAACAGTGCACAGCTAAAAGTCAATTATAAAAATGAAAAACAGGTAATTTATCTGATGATACCTGTATTTTAGGATTTTATCGGCTAATAGTCTGTTATTTAACCTGATGTTTGCACCTTCTTTGTCATTTTAGCTTGTGATGGAGTATTGTTTGGGCTCAGCCTCGGATCTTCTAGAAGGTGAGTGAATGAAGAGCCTGACAAAACCAGCTTGTTTCTCTGATCAGGAAATGAATTACCAAAATAAGAATAAGCCTGAAAAAGACTACCATTCGTTGTGACACAATTGAAATAATCAGTGAATTACTAATATGTCTGGGGAAATGAGTACATTGTCTCCTGGAGCATGGTTTCAAAATTTAGTGTTTATCTGAGTAAAGCATTTTTCACCAGCTCAGTTGCACCTGATGCAGCAAACCTTTTGGTGGGCTAGACTGCATTTTCAGATCTGTGTGATAAGTAAGGACCTAGTTATGGCTTGATAAAGCCTTAAATATATCAAGCTACAAGACCTTGTGTGTAACCAAAATTAAGAATGCACAAAGCTAAATACAATCTGTTTTCATCATAATTGTACAAAATATACATTTTATATTTATTCATTGTCTTATTCGCTTATCATAGTCAGTGTCTCAGAAGAGCTTGTGCCTAACTGGCGAAACAGGGCGCAAACCCGAAACAGCCAGTGCCAATCCATCACAAGGCACTAGTTTAACCTAACACGTCTTTGGAATTTGGGAGGAAACCAGAGTACCTGGAAAAAACCCATGCAGACACGGGATGAACATACAAACTCCACACATTCGGAGCCCAGGGTCAGGGTCAGGCAGGTCACATTGCACCCGGCAGGTGACATTGCTAACCACTGCACCACCGTACTGCTCCAACGTATAAAATGTATTATATAACACGTATAACATTTTAATAAGTCTAGGCAACATAAAAAAACAGAGTAGGACACTGTCATGGAATGTGGTAACCACACTTAAAAGTTAATGACAAGTGTGTCAAAAAATGTCAATATGATTGTTGTGCAAATTTTAAAAAGTAGTTTAACACAAACTTGGAGGATGCTTTCCTTACAGAGGATGAAATGCTAACGATTAGCAGTAGATTAATGAGAATCAGATGCACCATTGTTAACAGTGGAGAAAATATAAGCAACTATATTCAATGAGAGAACGGGAAAAATTTTGGGAAATTAGATCTAATATTATAAATAATATTCAGTGTTGTACATTTTGTCATTTTGTATTTGCAAGCCAAATTGAATGCACTAGATTTGTGGTTATATATATGTGTGTGTGTGTGTGTGTGTGTTTGGACGCTTTGAGAAACTTCAATCACGATGGGTTGAGTGATGAGTCAAGTTTATTTATTCAAGTTGTACTCTTGTGAATAAGTTATTATACGTTTTTCATCAGTTTACTTTAAAAAGCAAGCTCATCAAATGTTCATACAGTAATTCAGATTTCTCTTGAAACCCAATTTGTTGTTTGTGAGTGTAAATACCTCATGATGCAATACAATTTATTTGTTGTTTCACAGTGCACAAGAAACCATTGCAGGAAGTGGAAATTGCTGCAATCATCCATGGTGCTCTGCAGGGCCTTGTGTACCTTCACTCACACAATATAATTCACAGGTATAGCGCCTTCAAGGAAATTCTTCTAATATTTTACTGAGCACAATATATTAAGTACAGTTGAATTCGGTTAATTGGACCACCGGTTAATGGGAGAAGCCGCTTATTCGGACCAAAACCAAAAGTACCGAAACAAATCCTATTATATACGTGTAATGTTATTCACTTATTTGGACCAAAATTCAGTTTAATCGGACCAAAGAAGGTGAGAGCGAATAAGAAAAAGAAGCCACAAGTCGCCACTTAGAGCGGATGCAAAGCGGGTCAGTGAGATATGGGGGGATTTCTGGGATCCCCGGGAGAATTTATCTTTTTATCAAAGGTCAGGAAATCTAAAAAGTTGTGTTGACAAGAGCAAAACCAGCGGGAGGTGACCACACCCACCAGTTTCTTAATTTTGTTCAAGCGCAGTGTGTCAAGAGAACACGTCACATCACAGTGGATAAGTTCTACAAGTATTGAGTGGAATTTAGTAAGAACTTGTTTTTACAGTATTGTGCTTCACATGCTGAGTATCTATACATTGTGTTGTAGATTGTTTTGAAAAACTTATTACTAAACATACTAAAAATGTATTTTTCAATGAACAAAGTTGGTAAGCAACAGTAGTTCTTGTTTGTACGTTCGCCATACGTGTATATCACACAACAAAGGTTTAATAAAAATGTAATATGTTACATAAATTACAACACGTCCCGTCTTGTAACATAGGGCATGTTCGTTTAATCGTGTCCCGATGTGTTCTGATTAACCGGATTTGACTGTAATTGTTTATTGCACTGTAGAGTGTTTACCTTTTTCTTCAAATGACATTGTGGCACAGTAAACCTTGAAAACAAAATTAAGATAATAATAATTGCTAATTATGATTTGTGACCTGGTACACTGCACAGTTCACCCTTCATTGATCATGTCCTTGTCTGTACTCTTTTTGTGTTATGTCAGCACATGCATCCAAACTAGGGCAGACCTGTGTGGGCAGAATGTGTGACTATAGTAGGTACTTTTTACGGTGGACATTGGTTAGCGTGCTGGTATTAGGCTTAACGCGTGACAATATCATGGGTTAAGCATATGGTGCTGCATCTGGGCCAGTTTGCCATCACTGTGCGAACAATGATTTATATATTATTCCAGCAAATTCTACAGGAGAATATCAGGACATCTGTCTGTGAACGGAATCCTATAAGATAAGATGATTCCTCAGACGACACTGCAGTAATTGCATCATTCAACAATAACTGGTATTACCAAATCGACAAGGTATTACTTTGGCAACCCTTAGTCAAGCACTAAAATATGTCACAAATGACACTTTACTGTGCAAAAAAAAGAAGCCTTTTGTTAACCATGTCCAGAATCGGTGTGAAGGCATCTAGGATGGATCATCACACAGGGGAAATGTGTATGGTGGTCAGTATTTCTGGACACCATGAGCTCCAGATCAAAGATGAAAAGGACCATACAGACTGTTATCAGCAACAAGTCCAATAGCCATGGTCTGCTATGGTATGGGGTAATTTGCACTTCTACGATGGCAGCATTAATGCAGAAAAGTACACTGAGATCAACATATGCTGCCTTTTAAGACATCATCTTTTCCAGGGATTTTCCCATGCATGTTTCAACAAGAAACCACATTCTACACACATAGCAAATCTACAGTTGAAGAATGTATGGATACTGGATGTGCCTGCCTGGAGTTATGTCCTCCTCACGATAGAGAATCTGTGTAGAATTTTGAAATGAACTACGATGACCCCGTACTGATGCACTAATGCATCTTAAGAGGTGTTTACAGGAACAGTGAAACAAAATAGCACCTGTAAAATTTCACTGGTACAACCTAGTTTCATTTCATCATTATTTCTCTACAGTGGACTGAACTTTCTGCTTGCAAACTTGCATATGACCATGTTATTTTAAACCTTTCAATACTGTGATTCTATTTTCTGTCAGTAGGTGTCGCAAGGGTTCACTTACATAGATTTTCTCTGATTTACATGTGAAGAACAACAGTACTTTACTATATTGTATATACATATATTCAGTGGTAAATGATTTATAATCAAATATGACATTAGATCTGATCATATGTTTATACATTGTCATGGGTTTCTTGTATATTAACTGTGTTAACAAAAAAGAAAAGTGCAAGACTAGGTGCTTCAGTATTATTAAAAATTATTATTATAGTCATTACATTGCTTTTTATAGCTGTACCAATAATTGACCATGTTAAAATGCAAATATTTGGCAATGATGATAAACCAGATAATATACTCATAATATGCATTTTAGTTTTATGAACATGGGCAGAACTTTAGCAAACAGTAACCTGTTCAAATTAAGATGTAGCTTTATTTGACTATTTGATGTAATAATACCATTTGAGCAGAACATGATCGTAATAATGATGATATGTGGCTGCTGAGGTACATTTCTGGGTCTCGTTGAGTTGACACTAAAACTGGATGCTTAGGCTACTGTTTCCTTCTGTTTCCTTCCTTCTTATTCTTGAACTGAGGAAGGTTCTGTGTGCTCATCATATTATTAAGTCAAACGCAGCAGGAGCAAAGACTCTTTAACTGAGGTTAGTTTTAGCTGAGATACGGCACGATCTTAAGCTGAATGCTCATGATCTCCAATCCCTCAAACTGAACTGCAATAAGAACCCCCAAACTAAATCCACAAAGTGAATTTAACAAATACCACTTTCAAAAAAATAAACCATATTTTAACAATGTCCAAAAGTGGCATGACTTTTCTGGGCTCAGAGACGTCTAGGATTGACCATCACACATTGCAAATGTATTGTTGTCAGACCAATCAATATTCACATACAGGTGTGTGTCTTAATACTTTTGGCCACCTGCAGTTGTGCATGGGTTTGTTTTGCAATACTTTCAGCCATGTGCCAAAGTGTCCCATTACTTTAGGGCATGTGTTGGTGTGTCCTAATACTTTCGGCCACATGTGGTTATGTGTTAGTACCTTTGGCCACGTGCAGGTGTGTGTCCCAATACTTTTGGTCATGTGTTGTTGTGGTCATTGTGTGGCACATTTACTCACAGATGTAGCAGCTGGACCAGTGTCCCACTGCACTGAATCTGGTGTCCCAGCTGGTCCCATAAATGCTCAATTGGTAATAAATCTGGTGAAGTGTTGCAGCCTGATGAAGACATTCCTGGGTTACCTTTGTTGTATGTGGGCAGGCATCTATTTAGTATGTTTTATCTATGATTCCTATTTACACTTGCATTATTTAGCAGACACTCTTATCCAGAGCGTCTTACAAAGTGCTTTCACTTCATTATATTCATTATATAAACCCTCAAAGCCTGTATGCGTGTTTGTGTGGCTGCATGTGTGTGTGTTTGTGTATGTGTGCTTGTGTGCATGTGCACACATCTCAAAGGGACGTGAAGGCTGGAAATATCTTGCTAACGGTGCCAGGTGAAGTCAAATTGGGAGACTTTGGCTCAGCTTCCTTCACAGTGCCTGCCAACTCATTTATAGGCACACCTTACTGGTGAGAAATTAACCACATCACAGCTACACAACTATCATTTACTAGATATTGGATGAAGTTGTTGTGAGCTAGTATTTGACAGCTAATAGCATACATGTTAAAAGTGAGAAATACGTTTGTAGGATGGCTCCTGAGGTAATCCTTGCCATGGAGGAGGGACATTATGATGGGAAAGTGGATGTTTGGTCTCTTGGCATCACATCTATAGAGCTGGGTGAGTAACTATGTCTTTCAAAAAAGTATTTGTACACAAAAATGCATTTGAAAGAATGTGGGTTGTTGTGGGGTTTCTTTCTCGACTTACTATTTAATGGTATCCCAAATATGCTCACTTGTTGCTGCAAGCAAAAATCTGGTGTTGGATGTGAAGCATATGTAAAACTAAGTAGCCTGTAATTAACATACAGTCAAAGTACAGATTTGGTTTGTGGAAGTGGCTATAAAGAACACAGACACTAACAAAGAATCTTAAATAATACAAATTATATATTTTTATTTTTTTATTTTTTTATTAATTTAATTAAACATACATTCTAATATTTTGTTGGACTGCCTTTAGCTTTGATTGTGGCACACATTCTCAGTGGTATCATTTTCACAAGCTTCTGCAATGTGACAACATTTATTTCTGTCCAGAGTTGCTTATGTTTTCCCACCTTTGAATATGCCTGTCCCATCAGGGAACAAAAGAATAATCGGTGGAATAGCCTGGTCCTTCAGTATATTCAGGTAGTCAGCTGACTGTTTTCTTTAGGCACATAACGTTGCTGACCCTAAACTTGAGCAACTGCAGCAACCCCAGATCATAGAAGTGCCCCCACAAGCTTGTACAGTAGGCATTAGGCTTCATGGGTGCATCACTTGTGTTTAATCAGCTACTTTGATGTTAATGAAATTAACAACACTAGTGGAGCAATGATGAAATGACCCCAAAACAGGAATCCAGGCTTTGCCATCCTCAAGGCAATGTATAAGTACAGCTTTCTCCAAAATTAAACTTCCATAAACAGTTTGTATGGTTGTTTGTCTAATTCTTGTTGTGTAAATGGGCAGATTATTGTAAAGCAGCTTGTGATGGTGTACTGTATATGCATACTTGGTTGCTACTTTTTCTACATTACCTTGCCAAAGACATAGAATGTTCCACTGAATACAAGAATGTATTCTCATAAAAAAAATCACTCTGATAGAAATGTCATATTGCTACCCAACTCGACATACGGTTGTCTGAAGCAAATATGTTAATGTGATCACAGGTATGGTTTGATACTCTGGATCTTACCCACAAAATGGGGTAACAGTGCTTCCCCATCTGTCCTACCTTTTGGTGATAAATCCATTTTGCGTAGTTGAGAGGTGAGTGGTGAGAAGAGGCACATCAGTGGATTGAGAGAAGCAGAATGAAAATTTTGTCAAATTGCCCACCATCTAGTCCATTCGGACATAACTGTGGTTCCATGGTTCTATGTAAAATAGGCTTTGGACATCCCATACAGTAGAGAGGATCGTTTGATCCACCGAGAAGCATGATCTCACATAGTTTTATTGTCCACCATGCAGACACAGGTGGCACTTTTACTACACACCCCTGTTTCTATCTAAACCGTGTTCAGGGGCTTAGCAGAAGGAAATTTGTTGTCACAGCACCCATTACTTGTCCTGCTATCTACGGGCAGGCGCCTTCACCTTCATTTGCAGTGGTGTCATAAATGAGAAACCTGCACTGCTATGGATTGGACCCATATTATCTTTAGTGTCGTATCCAGGATTTGTTTGGGAGCGGGTTTGAGTATGGAGGCCTTGTGGTGAGCACTTAAATCCTGCCTTTGAGTGACACAGTGCAGACACACAAAAGCTAATCTGATGATCTGGGGATCCATTGCATACGGCGGTCATTCAACCTTAACAATGGTCAATAAGGGACTCTAACAGAGATGGAATTTTAAAAGATTGGATTAATTTGACTTTAATTTCATTTCAGCTACATTTTTACTCACCTTCATACATGATTTTTGTTTAAGTGCTTCCATGTTTAATGAACTTTTGGAAAAAAATGAAAACAGGAATTAAAAGGAAAGTTGGTCCTCCTCAGAAAATTATTTTTCTTTCTTATTTGTCTTGTAGCGGAGAGAAAGCCTCCTTTGTTTAACATGAATGCTATGAGTGCCTTATACCACATTGCACAGAATGAAAGTCCTGCGTTGCAGTCTAATCACTGGTAAGAAATCAATTCCTCAAACTAGTCACTATTTATTCTTATAGTTATAATGCCTTTTTGTTTAAATGGTTGTTGTAAATAAACAAATATTTGTGGTTAATTATTATAATTCTGTGTGACAATGAAGAGGGGAAGCAAAAGCTTTAATGCATCATATAATATTTATGTATTTTTTGGTCATATAAGTCATGTGTTTCTAAATAAAAGTAAAATTTATTCATATTAATAAAAATTAATTGATTAACTAATCAACTGAATAATTAATTGATTATCAGAGATATCGGTGTTAACCACGGAAAGGTCACATTGTTGTCAATTTTTATGATTTAATTTTTCATTTGTCGACTTTATTTAGTCAATTTTTATTGGATTAATTGTGGAGCTGAGTATATGCAGCAATCTTAAAAAGATATAAATGCCACAGCATTCTTTTTTGTGGGATTTTTTTTTTAGGTCGGATTATTTTCGCAATTTTGTGGACATCTGTCTGCGGAAAATCGCTCAAGATCGACCTACTTCAGAATTGCTGCTCAAGGTACCATGATTATTGTATTGAAATTCTTAGTCAGTTGTTTGGACCTGTAATATGGTTTGAGATTTTTTGTTTTGTGTGTGAGGCCCAGCCCAGCTGTTGCCTGTATGAAGTTGTTCTCCCCAGTATCTTCATGGAATTCCAGGTTTCCATTTTGGATGTTGGGCTATTTAGATTTGTGGTATTTTATGGTGGGGTATTTAGATTTGTGGTATTTATATAGTGAACGAGCATTTGGCTGAGATGGTAAATTTCTTTGAAGGGCTTTGAGTGGGACCACAGATCTTATGTGTGAAATCTGAATCATTCCTTCAGTATGTTTCTCGGGGGGATATTTATTCTGTATTTATTGTACGTGTGGTAGAGTAACGATAAGACCTGCATTTACTAAATGGAAAGTAGTGTTTGCAATCTGTGGCATGAAGGCAGAATGGATATTTTACTTTTAATGATCAAGTTCCCAGCTGGTTGATATGGCATTCTAAGGAGAGTAGTTGCTAGGTGGCTGCCCTTCCTTTGCTAGATGTTTGCCATGGAGTTCAGTGTGTTAAATATGAATGTTATACTAGTAAAATGTGGTAAACGTTGATTACATGTAGCTTTGTTTTTGAATCAATACGGCACTTGTTGAAAAGTAAATTCATAAAAAAACAATGTTATACAATTACATTAATTTGATTTCCCCAATTAAACAAACTACATTAACTAATCGTTCAAAACCTTCCAAAGAGCTTAAAGACTGAAACCCATGCTATTACAAAACCCCTACTTACCATAATAAATGCATTCCGTGAGCGACCGGTGATATCTTATTTCTAACTTAAACTTATTTCGAATGTTTTATAAAAAGTAGTGTTCCCGCAGCTATGCTCTTATTGACACAGTAAGGATATTCAAGGATTCAAGGAGACTTTGTCCTGGTTTACACAAAAGGAGAAGCAAGATGGATAATAGGGTTAAATTAAGATGAGGTGGAGATAGCAGCATTAGGGATCACAACAGTATGAGTACTAGATGTGTAAGGTGATATGTACAGAGTGATATAGTAAGTCTGTTGGGAGATTAATAGTCTTACAGATTCAGGGAAGCTGTTTCTTTGTCTAGTTGTGTAACACTTAAAGCTCCGTTGCCTCCTACCTGAAGGAAGTGGGGAAAAATGTGTGCTGGGTGAGTGGTCCTTTATGATACAAGTGGCCCTCTTCCTGCATGAGGTGTACATTTCCATGGTGGTGGAGAGGTTAACTCGTACAGTCCTCTGTGTGGCCTTCACCACCCTCTGCAGAGCTTTCCTCTCTGCAGCAGTGTGGCTTCCATGCCATACAGTGATTCTGGAACACAAACTGTATTCCACCACACATCTGTAAAATGAAATAAGGACTGAACCCCCGAGTCCAACATGCCTCAAACACCTGAGGAAATATAGGCACTGTTGTCTCTTCCTGCTCAGTCTTGAATTGCTGTTTCTCCAGGTGAAGTTGCTACCCAGGTGCACACCCAAATACCTGTAGTTGTCAGCTATTTCCACCACAGAACCCCAGGGAAGGTGGGGCTGGGAGCCCCTGCCCCTTCCGCAGTCCACAATCATCTCCTTTGTGTTCTTCGCATTGATGCAGAGGTTGTTATTTTTGCACCAACTCTCCAGGTGTTCCACCTCCTGTCTGTAGTCAAGACTCTGTGTGATGCATCCAACCACTGCTGTGTCGTCCGCAAACTTTGCAATATGAGCAGTGTGAACAGGAGAGGGTTAGCACACAGCCCTAAGGATAATGGTGGAAGAGGAGATGTTGTGGATCCTCACAGACTCTGACCTGTTAGTCAGGAAGTCTAGGATTCAATTACAGATGGATGAACTCAGTCCAAGTGAATGGAATTTGTAAGGGTCTAGGGAATCATGGGCCTGATCGCAGATGTGAAGTTCACAAAGAGCATATGGAGCATATGGACGTAGGAATCTTTATGGTGCAGGTGAGTGAGGGCAGTATAGGTCACAGAGGTGATGGCGTACCCTGTGGACTGTCTCTTCCGGTAGGCGTATTGGTGTGCTGTTTTTCCTGTGTTTCCAATTTCTCAAAATCTGTAGGAGGAGATACTGGCCATAAATCAGACTTCATGCAGGTCTGAGACCCGATTGGTTCTGGCCAGGTGTGAGTTTGAGACCCAGTCGATTTTGGCAGGCTACAGGTCCAGGACATGTTGGGATCTGGCTGGGCATGGGTGACCTGGTCGCTTTTAATCGGGTTTGGCACAGTTGGAAATACATTTTTCTTCTACCTATTTTCTTCAATGCAAGCTGTGTATTTTAAGCTGTGCCTTCACTGACAAAATAAATAATTAACCAAGAAGAGTTGTTGTAATCGAATGAAATTATATATGTATAAATGTAATAATTATATGTGTAAGTGAAAAATGTAAAGGAAAAGTTATACAATTGAAAGGAGACTCTTGTTACCCTGTTAGGCCACCTGTAACCTGGATCTAAAATGATATCTGGTTGTTTATTGATCTGTAGAGGCTGTGTATGATTTCCTGTATTTGCCCACAAAGGTTGTAGCTGGGCCATTGTGCCACTCAACAGCAAAGGCATTAAAGGTTTGTTACTAAGGATGGTAGAATTACAGTCTATAGCAGTCTGGGTTTCTTTTTCATGACACCACTGCAATTGAAGGCAACAGCTGCTGCCTGTATTGCAGAATAAGTAATGGGCACTTATGGGACATATCCTAGAAGAAAACCTCAGACTGGGCGGAAGGTTCAACTTCCAACAAGACAATGACCCTAAGCACACAGCTAAAATAACAAAGGAGTGGCTTCGGAACAACTCTGTGGCCATTCATGACTGGCCCAGTCAGAGCCCTGACCTAAACCTTATTGAGCATCTTTGGATATACCTGAAAATGGCCGTCTACCAATGTTCACCATCCATCCTGATGGAACTGGAGAAGGTGTGAAAAACTTGTTGCATCATTCCCAAGAAGACTCATGACTGTACTAGATCAAAAGGTGCTTCTACTAAATACTGAGCAAAGGGTCTGAAAACTTATGACCATGTGATATTTTAGTTTTCTTTAATAAATTTGCTAAAACTTCTATGTCTTTTTTTATCAAGATGGGATGCTGAGTGTACATTAATGAGAAATAAAATGAACCTTTTTATCTTAGCGAAAGGCTGTAATGAAGCAAAGAGTGAAAAATGTAAAGGGGTCTGAATACTTTCCGTACCCACTGTACCTGCAAGCCCAGCTGCATAATCTGTTTGCAAAGGTGCTGCAGGATATCATATGGACTATGGACTATGTACCATGCCCAACCATCAATCTCATTTTTAATTCAGGCTAGAGGCAACCCAGCAGGTTATAGACACACAAAGTTGCATTTCCACTCCAACAACTTCTTGGTGCATTACGTTTTTGTCAGTGAGTGTATTTAGATTTTCATTTATATACCCCTTGTGTGTGCGCGTGCAGGCATGAATATGCACGGATGCATTGTGCTTGAATCTCATGAGTGAGCTTTGTTCACTCAGTTGACCTGTTCTGTCGTGAATGAATTATGTTGCTGTTATATAACTGTAGTTATAGCAATTACTATTACTTGCGTGGTCATAACAGGACAGCAAATTTGTAAGTTACCTTGTGGCAAATGTGTCAAGTGGTGTCTGCATTGTCGTGTGTGTGATTTTATTTACCTTTTAATAGTTCCTGTGTTGTCTTCTAGCACCAGTTCCTTGGTTGTGAGCGACCACTGACTGTGATGATGGATCTGATCACACGCACAAAAGATGCTGTGTGTGAGCTAGACAATGTGCAGTATCGAAAAATGAAAATTGTCTTCCAAGAAATGCACTGTGATCCTGCTGTTGAGGGCAATGAGGAGGCAGAGGTAACAAGAGTCCACACTGATCACTTTTACATCATGAAATAATTTTTCTAAGAAATCATGGACAGTGGTTTGTGTATGTGTATGTACTTGTGTACAGTACATATGTACGTCTGTCTGTCTGTCTAGGGTTGTTCTTGCCTTGCACCCTGTGTCGCCAACTAAGCACTAGAGAAAAAATGACTTGTTTTTTATTAATCAGGACATGGAACACTACATCCTGCCCCCAGGATCAGTGAACACAGGCTCACAGAGCTCTTCAGTGAACAGCCTAATGGACGGTTCAGATGACAGTGACGACATGGCCATGATGCAGGAGGGTGAACACATGGTGACCTCCAAGAGCTCTTTCCTTCTCAAACCACTGGTCAGTAACACAGCCTGTAAAATATTAATACGCATTGATTTTATTTCTATGTTGGTTTATTAATTTTTTCATTTATAAACAGTAAATTGCTGTTTGTATATTGTATGAAACGTTATTGTAGACAAACAAATGCAATACTGTACAAAATAATAACACCTATACAAACACCATACATGGTGTGCAATAGGGCTGTGTGATATGATGACATACAGTGGGGAAAATAATTATTTGATACACTGCCGACTTTGAAGTTTTTCCACCTACAAAGAATGGAGAGCGCTAAAATTCATATCGTAGGTACACTTCACCTGTGAGAGACGTAATCTAAAAAGCAAATCCAGAAAATTACATTGTATGATTTTTAAATTATTTATTTGCATTTTACTGCATAAGTATTTGATCATCTACCAACCAGCAAGAATAAACCACGGTTTTTGGCTTGGGGTTTTTTTTTTGTTGTTTTTTTTGGAAGCTCTCCTATTCTGCACTCATTATCTGCATTAATTGCACCGGCTTGAATGACACCTGTCCACACACTCAATCAATCACACTCCAACTTCTCCACCACATGCAAGATCAAAGAGCTGTTCAAGGACAAAATTGTAGACCTGGACAAGGCTGGGATGGGCTACAGGACAAAAGCTCAGCTCAGTTCCCATGAAGGATTCAAACACAACTAACATCTTTTACTATAAATATCATGTGTTAGAGATGTACAGATCGCTCAGCGTTATTTAGGGCAATCAGCTATAAACAGTGGTGAGATCAGTTTAATATAACTGATTCTGCTTTTGTTGTTTAAACTTGTGTGGAGCACAGCTGCTGGCCAAACACAGTCAGGCATGAACAGCACATTGCTTTCAGTAACTTTAATTCAGAATTAAGTTCATGTGTGTAGCCTAATGTGGTTAGCCTTATGTGTTTTAAACTCTTAACCACCCATCGGTTTGTTTATGAGACCCGCTGCTAAGACATGCAGAGAAACAGTTACAGTTCAGTTGTGATTATTACATAGTGAACTCTATTTATTTTGGACACAGCCACATCTTTGGCATGGAGTTCATCAGAGCGTGCCATTCACTGCTACGCACAAGCTAGAGGCTCTTGTTTATCTTTCAACTAAACAATTTCCATGAATAAAAAAGTTTAACAAATTGTATTTGCATGCTGTTATTTAGAATTCTTAGACAGGAGGAATATCTGAAACGGCTGGTCATGTGCTTAACAATTTTCACAATAAAGGGAGAAATATAATTAAATAGCATTTATTTGTTTAACTTTTCAACATATAATTAGAAACTGGTCTTTCTTGGTCATTTTAATTAAGAATAATTACTGAAACCCTCTGAATTAACAATACAGTTGTTATATTGTGATACATGTTGTTAGCGGTATATAAAAGGACCTATATCGAGATATTTAGGTTCAAACGCACTCAGAAAAATACCTTTCATCATATACTCTCTTTCTCCATAGGACATTAAACAGAAGCAGACACTGGATGACTTTGATTGTGACATGGTGATACGTCACAAGGAGTCCAAAGAGGGGTTAGAGCTGTGGCATTTGGACCTGGCACAGAGGTCACATGCTCAGCTTATCCACACTCCTCAGTATCAGTTTGAACGCACCAACCAGCTCAGGCAACATGAACAAGACTTAGGGAAGAAACATTCTGTTGAGGTCTGCCAGCAGCTAAAGTGCTTAAGAACTAGTGAGTGCAGTGGCGAAGTGAATATTAGCGAGGATCCTGAGATACAATTGGAGGCACTAGGGGGCTCAAGGGATGGTTTTGTGCATGAAAGGGTTAAGGAGAATTCAGTGGGTTTATGGGGGGAAGGAGATAAGAGAACGTTTTATAGGGAATGTAATTCTACAGAACACAGTGACAAGGCAGAAAGAAGTGGAAAAGCTCATGGAAATCAGAAACGTTTCAGGGAAGTGGTGACAGGAGGCAGGGGTAATGTGAGCTATCCCTTTGCTGAGGATAGTGAGGCTGATGTGATGGCACAAATCGAAGAAAAAAGAGAAAACCTTATGGGACAAATGCTGAAAGAGCATGAAGTTTTGTCACATGAGAAAAGTCTGGAGAGCAAAGGTTTAGGCAAGCAGAGAGGAGATGACAGACGTCAGTGTAATGATGAGAATTTAAGTATTGACAGTGAAACAGAGGACAGAGGAGTGGCCGATGGCTGTCCCTCAGAGCTTATTCCTGACCCTTTGATTGAACATTTTGAACAAGATGAGCATTTCGAATTCTATTTCCCTGACACTGTAGAGGAACTGGAACCTCCTTTTAACTGTTCCTCCCTAAAACAGCCCTTGCCTCAGTCATCCTTCCCTCTTCTGTTTTCTCATGCCATCTGCCTCGTACTCTCCCTCTCTGTGGCAGCTCAGCCATCCTTCCCCACCTTCCTTTCACTTTTAGTTTTTCTTCTTTCCCTGCGCCGTTCTCCTCCCTTTCCTTCGCTTGCTTCTCTCCTACTCTCAACTGAGCTGGCCTTCTTGGCTTTGTTTTTATCATATCTCTTCCTACATTCTCTTTGTACTATCTCTGTTTCAGTATTCTTCTCACTTGCTCTCTGGGTTTCAGGTTTTTTAATTTTGGGTATGTCCATTAGTCTGGGATTATATTATATTCCAATAGCCATAATCTCTGCCTTTTTTCTCAGCTCACCATCACTCTTCATTTTCCTGTACGTGTTGTCAGTGCTTGTACGGCCAGCACGTATCTTCCTCCAGAATGTACCACGAAAGATCACCCGCCTCTGGGTGCGACAACTTTTCCGCTTGCCAAAACCGGTCTTTGTTTTGTGCCAGTCTTTGGTAGGTGGCATGGCTGAGCGTAGCCTCTTTGATATATTTCCAAAAGCAGGACGCATTTGTGGTAGGTGCTCCCGCATCCCTGTGCCCACCAAGAGACTGCACACTGAATACAAGGCCAAGAGCAAGTCTTGGTATTGCATTTGGCCAAAGAAACTAATTCGTCGTCCACTTGGAGTACTGGCAGATGTCACAAATTCTTTAGTTTTACAAATAGCAAACCACTTCCTTAAAGAGCTTCCTCCACAATACCTGTCAAGACTAAGGGCTTTTGGACTTTTGAAGGAGGAAAAACGAAGCAGACTGCCTCGGCTCTTACCACGTGAGGTGAGGGAACAGAGACGCAAATTGAGAGAAATGAGAGAAAGAACACGCAGAAGAAGTGAAAGGATGGACAGGGAAGAGACGAGATGGGAAAGCAGACTGAGAAGGGTTCCCATAGAAAGGCGTTCGAGGATGGTTCCTTGGCGGTAGATGGAAATGGGGAAAATAATTTTATGGTGAGAAACGAATGAGCAAAAATGCATTCGATGTGCAGCAAATCTAGCCATTCCTAACTTTATTTTTATGCAGTGTATACTTTATTTGGTCACATTGGGTTAATGTCATCTGATTAGGCACTGTTTTTACATCACCCCATTACTGCATATTTCAATATCAGGATTGTGCTTTTAAAAGAGTTTCTGTGTAATTCTATTACTCAAATATTTTTCTTACTAATCTCCAGAGTGTAAATGAATGTTGAAGGAAGTTTTTGTATTATTTTGCAAAAAGTATTCTGAATATGTTGTATTTTTTTAGAAATGTAATCTTCATCGTGTAAGGCTGAGCCAATGAGAAAATCTTCATCATCAAATATATATTTTTTTCTTTTTTGGCCATAATTACAATGTATGTTTTAAAATTGTAATCTGATTTTGTTAGGCCAATCACAGAGACAAACTATTTCGCATACTGTGTGTGTGTTTTTGTTTGTTGTTTCTATGTTGTATATTACACATTTTGTGTGTTTGAGTGTCTGCACATGTTCTGTTCTTGTGAATATATTTATTGCACAAGTTGACCCTTATGCTTAGCTTGTCCGGTGTGACATCACCATATTTAAATGTGTAATAAACGAAATAATTCATTTTGAGTAACATTTGCCATGATTTCTCAGCTTTATCTTTTTAATTTTAACATAATTGTATAAACCAATTATTTAAAAAAGACCAAATAAAGAGATAAATAAAGTAAACCAAGATTCCAGCGTCACTTCAAAACTTCATGTCCATTCGCTGTTTAAACTTTTTGAATATACACTGCTCACAAAAATAAGGGGGTCTTTTATTATAGGATATTTAAATTTTGGAACAGTATGCTTATCCTTGTCCTCAGTTAAAAATGGTACAGCCAGAAAATCTATCAGGGAAAAAAGCCTGAATGGATCAGGCTCAGATGATTGACTCAGAATCCAGTCTGGAACAACTGATCACCAGGCTGGATTCGGACTGTCCAGTTTAACCATTGCTTTCTGGAACACATTGCTAGTTACTTTGAAACAGTCACAAGAAATCTAAGAAATCATTTAGTGCCTTAAAACAGCTGTTCATAAGTATACATTTAGGTTCGCTAAGACCCTTACCCAGTTTGGCTTAAAACTAATACAACCTTACAGTCCAAGCAATTGTGAGTTAATGGCCTTGCTCAAGGACCAGCAGTGGAAGCTTTGCATAGGTAGTTACCTTAACCACTAGGCTACCACAGTCTCACAGTCAATGATGTATATAATGTTAAAGGGTTCAGGAAATCATTTGCTGGTCTTCATTGTTGTTCGATTTGGCTGATTACAAAAAAATCAAAATATATCTGACCTGGTACATCAGTTATGTGCTCCTTTTGCTAGGAAAAAAAAACTTTTTTAAATAGCCTTTTCAGTGCTGTAATAAAATTGAGTGTTTCCATAAGTTGGTTGTTATTTGTTTCGTTGTTGCTTGTATTGACCGATTTTGCAAAATATGGCATTGTTTATAGCTTAAGTGTTCTATTTGAAAACGTGCTTTTGCCTTGAAATAGTTACATGGCATTCAAATAATAAATATGGCTAAAGAGGCACTAAGTAAACTTGTCACTCATATTCTTGATTTAGACGGGGACACGTGGCTCGGGTTGGCTCTTGCGTCTAGGCTGCTTTCCCTTCTGGTTCTTCCTCTAGCTTTGTTTCTATCCATGCTGCTATAGTTAGTGCTGCTGGAGTTTCATGCTGCTTCTGCCATCAGTGATTATTAATAGACTCTGTGCTTCTAACCCATAAGTAACTACATTTTCTATTTTCTCTCCAAGCTGATGTTCCTGCACCACACACTTGAATGTTTCTCTACCTCAGCATCACTCTACTGGTTTTCATCAACAGAAACCAGTCAATGCCCCAGTCCATTCAGTTATGTGCCATAGGAGATGATGTGCCTCCAAACACTGGTTTTTAGCAAGTTTTACGGGTGACCGGCTTATTGTGTCTATAGTGTGTTTATTAGCCTTTAGCAAATCAGCGGTTTCCATTTAATTTTGGCTTCGTCTTTGTTACAGTTTAAATCTATAACTCTTTTATTTTATTTTTTTTCCAGTCATTTCATACTTGAACATGTTTGTTTATTTCTTAAATAGCCGTTAGCGAATCACTGACTCATATTTCATTTTGGCTTTATCTTTGCTACAATCTAATTTTGTAACATCAGCTTTATCTTTACAGGTTACTATTACACTTATTTTACTGACTTTCCATTGCCAATTTAACTGACACTGTGTTGGACCTCCGGTTCCAGTGTACGAGGATCTACATTAGGAAGTCTCCTGTACTCAGCTGAATTACCTGTGCTCACATCTCACACCACCAACTCACAACCTCACATGAAGCTAAGTACATTTAATTGATTAATTGTAGTAACAGTACCACATGTTCTGTTACGCTTGTTATTTGTGCTGAGTGTGGATTGTTTAGCTATTCTTCTTTCATCATTAGTGTAAATTTTGTTTGTGATAGGTGTGGGCTTGTAGCTAGTCTGATGGAGAAGATTGTAGTGTTAGAGGCGCTCATCCAGACATTAGAGAAGGCTAGCTCAGATTCTAGCTTAGCAAATCTGGATGCCACAGCCATAGTTAGGAGGTGTAACAATTTTTGACAAAGACATAGGTGTTGCTGCCAAATCCCATTATAAGGCTAATTATAAGGGCCCTCCTGGCCCTTACTTAAATTCAGGAATTTGCTAATTTTCTTTCCTGTTTAGTATTTTCAACAAATAAGGCTTTAATTCTAGGTGATTTTAACATTCACTTTGAAAATGAGCAGAATCAACTTAAAATTATTTTTGAGTCCATTTTAGAATCCATGAGTATCACTCAGAATGTGTTGGGACAGACCCACCGCTGTAATCATACTTTAGATCTAATATTAACATTTAGTATCGATATAGATAACATGGATGTTTTGCTACAAAGTGAGCTAATTTCTGGTCACCATCTCTTATTTTTTTTTAGCTAAATGTATCAAATAATATTTATCTACTCCCTCGTTATTGCACTAATACTTCTAATACTCCAGCTGCGTAAACACATAATAACCTTCCAGACCTAACTTTTAGTACACGATCATCTTGAGGCTGCAACTATCCAATTACAATGTGTATTTTGCTCAACCCTGGATATAGTGGCTCCTGCTAGTTAAATGTATTTGAGGAAAAAAGCTAGCACCTTGGTACAATGACCACACCCGTACTTTAAAGGAAAAAGCTCATAGTTTAGAATGCAAGTGGCAACATGGTAAATTGGAGGTATTGGAGGTATTTAAGATCGTGTGGAGGGATAGCATGGCAGAGGATAAACAGTGCCAATTATTCGTAAGCATGGTGTTAGTTTTCACTGCTATGCAAATAATACACAGCTGTACATATCAGCTGATCCAGATGACGGCCTTACAATCAGTAAAATAGAGAATTGTGTTAAGGAAGTGTCATTTAATTTCCTTTTAACTCAGGTAAAACTGAGGTTTTATTAGTTGGAACCAAGTTGATTACAACTATTCTAAACCTGGACGGCTGTGAAGTTACTAAAGTATCAATCAATTAAGTAATATATATATATAATAAAGTAGTTAGTAGTAATAGCGAAGAATTCTGACTTTGGTCTATGCATTGGTTACATCTCGTCTGGACTACTGTAAATCTCTTCTCCATGGGACTACGCCCCTACAAATAGTTCCTACAAAATCCTCTAACTGACATAAAATACTCTGAACACATCAGCCCAGTTCTGAAGAGGATTCATTGGCTGCCTGTCAACATGTATATACGTTATAAAATTCTACTCCTTACCTTTAAGGCGAGTGCCACATTCAAAATCAGAAAAATCAATCTTTCCCCCACATTCTGATGCTTGGTTTAATCTTCAGCAGCACCCATTGGCGACTACATGCTGCCACATGCATTGCAGCCATGTGATTGGCTGATTAGATCGTTGCATTAACAAGCAGTTGAACAGGTGTACCCACTAAAGTGGCCGGTGTGTGTATGTGGTATGGGAAATTTCAATATTGTTATTCCACCTACTTGTGCTTATTTGATTATTATAATATTTTACACCCATATGCAGACACATGCACATACCCCACATGGGTAGCATGATATTGGAAGTTGTTAAAGTTGTCACCTTAGAGCTTCCGAAATCCTATCTTTACCCTGGGTGGAGTTCCCATGGGAGTTCCTTCCACATTCCAAAGACATGCATTAGGTTGTGTTTGCTTATAAATGCTCCAGTCGTGAACAGCCATTGATGCTGAAGCAAAGTTAAACTAAACAATCGTTTTCTCCCTCTAATTATTTACCCTTCTTATTATTTTTACCAAGTTTCCCCCAACAGCTTTCTGATATACCTCTCTCTCTCTCTCTCTCTCATCCTGTCTCTCTCTCTCTCTCTCACCCTGTCTCTCTCTCTCTCTCTCACCCTGTCTCTCTCTCTCACCCTGTCTCTCTCTCTCACCCTGTCTCTCTCTCTCTCTCTCTCTCTGTCTCTCTCTCTCTGTCTCTCTCTCTGTCTCATCCTGTCTCTCTGTCTCACCCTGTCTCTCTCTCTCTCTCTCTCTCTCTCTCTCTCTCACCCTGTCTCTGTCTCTCTTTCTCTCTCTCTATCTCTCTCTCTTTTTCTCTCTCTCTCTCTGTCTCTCTCTCACCCTGTCTCTCTCTCTCTCTCTCTCTCTCACCCTGTCTCTCTCTTTCTCTCTCTCTAGCTCTCTCTCTCTTTCTCTCTCTCTCTCTCTCTCTCTCTCTCTCTCTCTCTCTCTCTCTCTCTCTCACCCTCTCTCTCTCTCTGTCTCTCTCTTTATCTCTCTCTATCTCTCTCTCTATCTCTCTCTCTCTCTCTCTCTCTCTATGTCTATA
>JAUZST010000839.1:32489-54061 GCA_034779995.1 Parotocinclus haroldoi
ACACAGAAAGGACCCAGGCTGCTCCACCCTGGGATTGAACCTGGGACCTTCTTGCTGTGAGGCAGCGGTGCTACCCACCGTAAGAACCGATATAAATAGTTCATCAACCTCAGTTCTTCCAAACTTGTTTAAAACCAAATTTACAGCTTACATAGCTTATATTAAATATGTCATGTTTTTTAAATTTATTTCTCATTAGCCCTTAAAAGTCTGTGACGACAATGTCATGATTCATTAAGCAATGTCTTAAAAATTATGCAATTTTAAATGACATGGCTTATTTCTTTTGGCATTCTGCAGATCTGGCTTCAACGTATGTAATGACATTGATACTAGGTGCAGACACTGGTGCATCCGAAGTTTATTTAACAGAAAAAGAAAAGAACAGAAAATTCACTTAAATCTTGGACCCTAACAAGAATTAAGTCAATTCAAACCCTGGGGATATAGCAGAAAGTCGTCGGCGTACAGTGGCAGCGTGGGCAGCAGCAGGATGGTTGCCGTAGATTGCTGGTGGCTTGCAGCAGCGTAAACAGTGCCATTAACAGCCACATAGATCACAGTATTCGATTGCAGAATGAAACAGCATTAAATACGCACTACCAAGCAATGTTACTTTAGACTAACAGTTTTTAAGTGTCAAGTGCAAGTGTTATCACTCCATTGATTTTGATTGCTTGTTTTGCACTTTGCTGTCCGTGATTTAAACAGAGGTCAAAGGATTGAAGTTTTAGTCCCAGCAAAGCTCTGTTGAGGTTTGGTAGGTGCTACAGTTTTTGTTTGATGTTGAAAGAACATGAGCTATTACCTTTGGAAGCTGTAAATAATAATTGGTAATTTCATTTTCTGATCAGTTTTGTGAGTATCTTATGGTTTTTAGTTTCTAACCACAAAAGTCACCTTAAAAATAAAGCTGTCCCTATTACACAATGGCAAGTTTCATCCTTTAGTTGAAGTTGGCAATGGAACTGTTGTTGAAATACATATAGTACAACAATTATGACTGGAACTTGACTACAAGGAATCCAGCTCAGATGTACAAAGTATTGTTGTTGCCTTGAGATTGTTGTGAATGGGATAGCTGTGCTAAATCATTTTGTTCCAGCTGCTTGTGCTTGTCGGTGGATCAGACAATCCTCTCTACTGGTGGTCTGTCTGGGCCATCTGGAGCCTGTTTGCTGTGTGCGCATGACCTCATGGACTCAGTGTTCGAAAAATCTACTGCTAGATGGCAGCCAGTTAATTTAAACGATCATCCTGACTCTCTCAGCCCAATGATGTGCACCTGAGTCTGTCAATTGGGCAAAATGTCTTTGAGTGCATCGTAGAGGCTTAACTAGCAGTCATTGGTCTCTCATCAAGAGGTATACTACCCATAAGTAGCCTCTGGGAGCCTTTTTATAGGACAGCTGGGGAAGCAATTTTACACCCTCTTCTGGCAAGAGGTGATGCCTAGTTAACCCACAACTGTAATCACCAACATATCAGCCTGCGACATAACTGCAAAACTTTTTGCACTCCTTTTGAACTATCATTAAATTAAACATAATGTAATTTAATTTGGTCAAATTAAATTTGTCTGAAGTTTCTCCACAATGCCCTAAATATGTGATACAGCAAATCTTGAAACTACTTTGAGTTCAAGTTAACATAGTGTAATTGTACATTGATTTTAAATTTGACATGTTTACTAGGTTCATGGTACTGTATTGCTTTACTGGGAAGCAAACTCTTTAGCCAAGTTGTACAGCAATCTGATATTTCTATCTGGGTGTGGTTTTTGTTAATTTACATTTACGGCATTTAGCAGACCCCCTTATCCAAAACGACTTACAATTGATACAATCTTACATTTCAAGCAATGGTGGCTTAAGGACCCAACTGTGGCATCTTGGCAGAGGTGGGATTTGAACCCTGGACCCTCAGGTCCATAGTCCAGTACTTTAACCGAGATAATGAGTGTATATGCACATATACATATAATAGTACTTGTCAAAATATTTAGCTGAATATGCACGCCCACCAGCTCGCCTGATTTAAATACTGTACATAACATAAATCAAGAGTATAACCTGCATTGACCAAGAAGAACAGTTTTTACTCAGCCCACATACATCTTCATGCAATGCCCTCAGCACTGTCCTTCTTATTGAACTCTTAGGGGCATCCTAAAAGCAGAAGGACTTAAAATGTTGAAAAATTCATGCAGTCCATTTCAGGGTTCCTACCTCGCACGCACAAACCATTCGCTCCCGTCCGCCATTACAGAACGAAGCCTGATAGCCGCTTCTATCATCATGCGGAAGCCCGATAGCCGCTTTTATCATCACGCTGGCTAATGACGTGATAAGGAACACCTGGAGCTTTCACTATTTAAATATCGGCTCCAAGGTCACCTGTTGTCACGTCGTCTTCATTCGGTTATTTACTGTCTTGGCAGACGTTCTTTGCTATTCTGACCATTTATTATAGTTGGTTACATCCCGGGGGGTTTATAGCTGACGGATGTGTAAGGGGGAAACCTCGGAGGTATTTAGCTCTTCAGGGAGTGATCCAGGGTTTCCCTTCCCGTTCCCAACTCGGTGCCTACCGAGTTTGACTCCAGCCGGCTGCGCACTCCTATTGGGACGCATACCGGCTCCACTTCCTCGTGTGTTTCCGCACTCCCGAGCTTGATCGCCCCATGGCATTCCGGAGCTCCTCCGCACCCCTCAATTTGGGAAGCGTCCCAAATCGGCGCCTTAACGTGCTCACTGCACGCCTGCCCTTCGCTGTTTCGGCTCACACGTTCATCGATTTGTGATCTCGCCTGCTGGGGGTGTTATTCCCGAACGCACCACAGCAGCGCGATATTCCCCGTTTTTGTTTTGTAGTTTGGAGAGCCTTTTGCTCTGCCTCTTTCATTGTTTCCCCTTTATTATTGAACGCTATTTGTTTCCCTCTTCCCGCATCCTTGAGTCCTAACTCATATATCGTAACAGTCTGGCCTTCATTAAACCATCCTGTTTTTCATCCACGCACCAAAACAGCTCCACTATAAGGCTCAGTGAACAATACCTGGCTATGGAGGTGGCTCTTTTCCAAATTATCTCTTCCCCAGTCCACCTATCTGCCTGAGGGTGCTGGAAGCGCTTCGTCTTCATGCTCTTTTTGCTGACTTAATTGCAATAGTGAACTGTAAACAAATACATGTTTTATCTCCCCTTTTTTACTAGAAACACCTGCCCATTTAGCAAATCTTGTCCATGTTGCTATTTGTAATTCAATTTGTGTCAGAGTTCCAAGGCTTATCTACTCATAGTGTTTTTAGGTGATGGCGCACTCCACAACTTTAGTTTCCCTATAATAAGAGCAGCCGTGGAACCCCCTTTCTCTTCTTTACCACGTTTGGCCTTCTCTATGGCTTCTACATCCATTCCTCATTGAATATTTTGAACTTAGACATTCTAACCCAAATGAGTGGTCATGAATTTGCGTAGCACAATGATCCTTGTAAATTACTTATACTTATTGTATTAATGGTTATTATTCCTTCTCTTCAATTTCCACAGCTCTCGCTGACAGATGGCACTCAGACTAATCAGCATAGTGACTGCTCACTGAATTAAGGGAGACAGATTTGCACTCATGCCACCCCCAGCATTCTTTTTTTGCCCTTTCAAATTTCACAGGCTGTACAGTCACATCTATCAAAAGTACCCATCTGTCTTCTTGATTTAAATTCATCATGTTATTGTAACCGGGTAATGGTAAGAATGGGCACCCCTGCTCCAGTGAAGTTAACAGTACTCAGGAACTCAAATTAGAAGACATGGAATGAAATTCCCACTCCCAGCCCTATAGTTTTCCCTCTTTCACCAAACAAATAAATGATTTTCTCCTGGTATAGCATCTCAGGGCTTTGATTGACTATAATGCAATAAATATGTCAAATTAAAAATCATTCAGTCCCAGCCACAGCACCAATTTATTCACATCTCTGCGAAGAATGACTTGAATACCATCCAAATATAAAATTTCATTTTTATCATCAGTAAATTCATTTTAAAAGTATACAATAGAGGTTGTATTTCCATTAATTCGTTCACATCTACAAAAACAAAAATTAAGGGCAAAGTGTGGTTCAAGTTTACTTGACGACTCTGGACGACCACTATGAAGGCTGTTAGGTCAAATCCTTTGATGGGTCCTTGAGAAAAACCCTTTGCCCTTTGCTGCTCAGCTCATCTGTAAGTAGCTGTGAATCAGGGCATCGCTTTGATGCTGTAAATTTGTCTAATGGCCAAATTTCTTCTTGTCAGGTGGATATGGGGAAAGACATTAAATGTCCTTGCAGTAAAATGGGCTATTCATGGACAGCACTTATCTTGCTTATAGGACCATATATTGGATGAATCAGAACTACAATAAATACATGCTATATTTATACTAAACTATATTTGTTTCACTTTAAGTGAGCATAAACATTGTATCATGCAGTTCTGTAATCAAGTTTACAGTTAAACATTTTTTTCAGTCTGAATATCAATTATTTACACTTACTTTCCACAACACTCCACTGTTTGCACCCACCTGCATACCTCTCTGCTGTGAAAGTGTACTTAAAAGGAGGTCAGATGTAAAATAGAGATCTGCCACACTGTGTGATGAGCTTCTGATGAGGAAATCCATCAAAACCAGAGCCGTATCTGGCAGTCCTTTTTGTCTCTTTTTGCTTTCTCTTTTCAGTCTCTTTTAGACTTTTATTTTAGATGCCTTCGGAGGGGGTGGGGGCATTTAAAATTCATTACAGCCCACAATGCACACACATAAAAGCATTCTGCATTGCACGGATGACTGGTTTGCTACCCAATCAAGGTTGCAATAATTCATTGCTGTGTCATCCATTTTGCACTGAAGGCCTGGATCATTGCAAATGGAGGCCTGTAAATGTCATACAGGCTGCATCCTTGGTTTGATAGTCACTGAGCAAAAATGCCTCTCTTGCACAGCTCATAGCAAATATAATGCAATCTCTGCGATTGCTTTCAAATACATTTGCCAGGTAAGCTCCCATCCACTTGAATTTCTTGTATCGGATATTATTTTTGCTTCTGCAGATGTTTCAAGTTATGAACCAATTATCTGCATGGTTGGTTTTTTGTGCTTCATTACGGTGTAATGGAATGCTGGCTGTACAGGGCACCATTAGCAGAACTGAAGTGTACATATGTGAGTAATGGTATGGCAATCTCCATTACAGTTTCATTCCATTACTATAAGCAACAACATTAGCAGTAACAGGCCTGAGGGTTGTGATGGCTTTCACTCCAGTTCTTAAATGCATGGTCTTGACCACTTAAGGCAAGAGGAAACAGAAATATTTGAGTGTATGCAAATATTATAAAGGAATACGTGTACCAATTACCATCTGGTTCAAATTATGATAGTTCTTGAAATTGTCATCATCATACTTATACTCACCACTAAGCATATATTGAAAAGTTAGACATGGTGTTAGGGGAAAAAGTATGACCCAGATCAGTGGCAGACATGTCTTATGGACATGCATTGGGTAATAATGGCCTTAGTTAACCATTAAAGGTATTGACCTAGAAAAAGAGCTAGGTTCTATTCTCTAAAATATCTGAATTGTATTCAGAGAGCAAACACTGGATCAAATCCTACATTGGGAGATTGAAGTAAAGAATTCAGGGTCAGGGTTCAAATAACATCTTTGCCAAGTAAACTCAGTTTTCTTTTATAGCACTTGTTACAACATAATATTTTGTTAAAGCAGCTTTACAAATATACAAAAAGGAACCCATCCTTTTTTGGTTAACTAGATGTGCTTTATATGTAAAGATTAAACTGTCACCTAATTAATTCATTTAGAGTAATAATTCAAATACACAGAAACGAAATAAAATTTTAAGCATCTAAAGAAAATATGGTTAATGAATTTAAAGCTAACAACATATAGATGGCAATAAATAAAACAGAATACAACAAATAGAGAATAATATAATAGATAAATTAATATATAAACAACATAGATAACATGAGTGATATTTGAAATGATTCAATGCAATTAACATTGTCACTGTCAGTTATTTAGTCCTTAATGCAAAAGATTTGGTGGTGTCGGATGCTCAGTCAATTGAAGGAGGGGAGTGGGCCTAATCACCCTCTGATATGGTCTGGGAATCGGTATTAGGGCTGGAATTGATGTCAGAGAAACAGCTTGAGTGGAGTCTGAATTGGTGCCTGAGGAACATCTTAGTGTATAGGCTGGAACACGAAGAAGCTGAAATTATGGGGTCCTTGAGCAAGACCCTTAATGCACACTGCTTGGATTGTAAGATTGTATCCATTGTATCCATCCATGCACTGGATAAGGGTGTCTTCTGAACGACTAAATGTAACACTACAGCAATCCTATGTAGAAATTGTAAGAAGGAAGTGTAGAAAGTAAAGAAATAGTAATGTTTACTATTTCTATTAATATATCTAAACGAACATATGATCAACAAAAAAACAGAAGCAATCAAATAGTCCAACATATACAACAGATTTTGATGATAGGCTGATCACATCACAATGTACTTTTTATAAAGTGTAGTCAAATTTAGTGGGTATACTTTGCCTATCTGCCACCTAATCCTCTCCGCCTTGATGCATGCCACCAAGGACACTCGAGCTCCCTGACCATTTTACACAAATACATAACTACAAAGTAATGTAGTATCGTCTATGTAGTATCATTCATTATACAGTGAGAATGTCATGGTACCAAAACACAGCAAGATAATTTCCAGAGCTAAAAATATTAAATATTAAATGTTCTGTACTTTAATTTAACATATAGATTAGTAAATGAATGGGTCATCAACATCAACCACCACATGCTGCAAAACATTTAGGCCGGCAGTTAATAAATATTACTTTTAAAAGGGAAATTCCATGCAACTTGCCAACTGCTGACAAAATATAACAGAAGTAGATGGAGGAACAACAAGCTTTTCTAATGATAGAAGAAAAAGTGTATTTAATTGTTAATTGACAATGTTAAAAAATACATTTACAGTATTCTGTCGCTTGCAAAATTCCTTGAATTGAACAAATTCAATGTGCAAATTCTAGGGTTATCTAGTGGGTAAATAGTGAATACATACACTAGACCACTTTAGTCAAGGTTATAATGTATAGGGCTTTTATGCCTTAATGAGTTCTCTAGGCCAGTCAAATGTTAGTACTTGACTTGATACCATACAAATTTTTTCTATAATTACTACCAATTGGTCAGGAAACTGATTAAATATGAATTTTTACATGTTCAGGTTTTTAAGAAATGAACCATGACACTTCAGCCATTACCAGCTACAGTAAAATCTCCAAGATTGATTTTTTAGCAGTTGCTCAAAAGCTCTGTTACTTTTAATAGCATCATATAACAGAATAAATGCTGGCTTAAGTGACCAATGACTTACTGCTTGTCTTAGATTGTGATATTTTTGGAGTTGAAATTGAGAATAGCACTTGACATCACAGACATGACAAATGAGAAAATGCTTTGAATCTTATTTGACAGACATTGACTAGTAAGCATCATTGGATTTCATCAGTCCTTAGGTCAGTGTAAGATTCTGTCCCACAAGGTCTGTTCATGGCATAATCCCACTATATGCATCTGCTAGGACATGGATTTCACAAACATAATGCTGGCTTGTACTTTTGTGAGTTATAGTCATCAATTCGGCCAGATTCAGCATGTCCATAAAAATAAATTATGTAGAAAACTTAAAACTGTTGGATAAAAGCTTTCCCTTCTGACAATATAGTAGAACTGATTCTGGGTAGTGTTTTTGCCCAATAAAAAGGCACTGATTTTACCCAAGAGTTCAATTATTGTTTCATAAAATGAAAACTAACATTAAGGACCTTGCTATAACACTTTATTGTTTGATTCCCACACAAGTTATATTATGAAAACTGCAAGTTATCACATAAGATGAACAATATACAGTGGGGAATAAAGTCTGCATTTTTTGCATTTCTCTCAAGTTGAATACAATTTTCCTCATTAATAACCAGCTTAATAATTGGAGTGTATCTGATTACCATGAACGTCCCTCCACAGTCATCTCATCCCTCAGAGCATTTATAAGGGCTCTTGAAGACATATAAAGCCAGACAATCAGTAACATCAAAAAATGCTCTTTGAAAGATTGTAAAATGATGCTGGAATAACATGAGAATTTGCACAAATATGTGGAATCCATGCTAGCTTCACTCCTGCAATAAAAAATGAGAACATATCAAATATTAAGCAATTCTGAAAATCTGCTGAATTGTATTAATTTCAAGAAAAATGCAAATCAAAAGCATTTTCACTAGTGGTCTCAGATTTTTGTTCCCAACTGCAGGTAGAGTAAGACATTGCTACGTGATGTATATATACTGGTTCATGTTTCTATAACATCTGGCTGACTGTTCTGGAGTTTCTTTACATTTTTTTTTTTACCTAGGTTAGTGCTGTGTTGTTACCAGGGTCTCTGCACAGGTTGCCTGTTAAGTACCACAAAGGTTACAAATCTTAAAAATGAAGTGTAAAGCCCTCAAAGATTTAATCATCTCCTGAAGCAGTATTGCCCATCCTGAGCACATTAATCGATATCGTCACTTGCAGCTCAACTGATGACAGATGCTCTTTAAAGAAACATACTCAAAAGCAAAACTAGCACATAGTTTTTGTCATTATATCATTATCACATTACCACATCGACTAACGACACATTAACTGAAGAAATAGTTATAATTTACAGTAAGTTATTCACTTTATTTTTTCTAAAAGTAGTCCATCATCTAACATAATAAAAATAATAATAACAACACTAATAACACTATTATTATTAATAATAATAATATTATTAATAATAAATATTATTATTAATAACACATATTAATAATAATTATTATAATTAGTAGTAGTAGTAAGTAGTAGTAGTAGTAGTAGTAGTAATAGAAGTATAGTTTTTCATTATGGTTATTATTATTATTACTTTTATAATCACTATTATTATTACAATTAAATAACATTTTTTCATAGACTGGAAAGAGAGCTAAGAATTTTCCCATAGGAAATTATGACTAGTTTGGTATGCAAATATGTATTATTTTAGCATGGGCACATTGGAATAACATTGTTTGGATGCACTAATTAAAAATAGTACAGAACAGAGTGGGAATAACTTATTTACTATGCCTAGGCCAGTCTCAGTGCATGCCTTTAAATGTTACATTAGGGATTCTCTTCACTAGCCCTGTGCTCCCTGTATGAATATTTCAGCCGGCTGTCTCTGAGGGAGGCTGGGAATAGAAGGCCAGACCTACTGCATCCATTCCATTTCCAAATCTGCTGAATGTTTCTTGGGAAGGATAAGCGCTTGAGGATGCTGGTCTCTTCTAGACATCCGACTGTAGCGGCAGCATGTGTGGGATCGTTTCACAACAGCAACAGTAACATCAGTGAGCTGAGCTCTCACTGAACACATGGTGTATGCAGGGCAGGGCTGCCTCAGCCTGCCAATGAAACCCTGAAGTGCTTTGATCTCATCCTGCACTCCAGCACAATATCAGTTAAGCATCTGCAGCTGCCTGTCAGTGAACCACCCCAGTGCCCTATCTCTCTGACTCCCCAGAACCTTGCTCGGCTCGACTCGGCTTCTGACTTGTACCCAGCAGGCATCGGCTGGACTTAGAGCAGGTGCTTAGAACGCAAGGTACATACAGAATATGTTGCCAGCAAGGAATATCACGAGGTTGCTGGAGGTGTTATTCCAAGGAAAACACAGACAGACATGAATGGCTCATCCTCATAGCTCAATGTAATGTCATTTATTAATTACAGTCCAATGTGATCAAATGAGATTGATTTTTATTGCGAATGATTGTTGAACTTTTGACTAATCACGTAAGGACAGTTTAAAATTGTAAGCTTTGAATCATCAAATTCAGCACAATCATTCAGTTGGGCTGTGAGAAGAAGGGGATGCTCTCTCTATGTCATTTAGTTATTCAGCAGTTGCCCTTATCCAGAACCAGGGATGTTTCTAGACTACAAGTTGTAAAAAAAACAAAAGTAACTGGGTCTAACCGAAAGCATTAGTTGCTCAAGCTTTTATAAAGATGCAGGGGCATTACATGACCTGTAGTGAATTTATATGGTGTCCTGTAGTTCTGCTCAGCAGTATAAGATAAAATTTACTTTTACAACATTTTAATGAGGTAAATGCTCCAGTAACATAAGTATGATGTGTCCAGAGCAACTTAAAACTGAAACACTTAAGAGTTTTACTCAAGGCCTCAACAGTGGCAGCTTGACAGACTAGACCTTCTGACCCACAGTCCAGTAACTTAAACACTGAGCAACCACAGGATGTCCAAAATGTTCTTGTAGTTTATGGGTTGACTACTATAAGAGTACCTGAGCATGAAGCCCTATGATTTACTGACATCCAGTCCAGTGAGAATTCCCAACATAAACACTTTTTCTCCCAGGTAAAAATGTACTCAATTGACAGCTTTACTATGGAATGTCACAGTGCAGTTTTCCTGGACTGGAATTGGCTTCAGAAACACCAGTCAGGTTACTGACGATAAATGAGTGAAAATCATACACTGTTCATTCAAAAATCTAAAACGTAAAATAAACATTGCAGTTATGACCATGCCTTTGAGGAATAAAAGTGCTACTTTTAAACACATCATTATTCACACTTAGTCTTTTTAAGAGGTGCTAAGCATAACATAACAAATTACAATTTGCAAAGCACCTTTAATTGACCTGTTGTGTAACTGCACACGATTCAGGCACTAAACAAATAATTGCTATTCGTTCTAGGTAATTTGCTTGGCCTTTTTGTGTTCTGATTGTGAGGTTTCTTAATTCATTTGTTTATGAAATGGGCTCCAGAGTGTGAAGAAACGTGAGATGTTAACCAGTTGGAGTAGAAACTCTAACCACATGCTCGGAGCAGGGTCAGGGGAAAATGACATAGCAGCTTGATTATACTGTTATGGAAAATATATTGTGAAAATATGGTACTGATACATAAATGATCATCTTTTTTTTTTTTTACAATGTCCCTAGAAATCAATGGTGGATACACATTATAACAAGAAACACAAACCACATGGGCTTGTTTGCTGAAGGCCCTGCCTCATTTGGCCTAACAATAAATAAAAAAACTATCTGTTAAAACAAAATATAATGTTTCTTCTTAATTATACCAGTATAAGGTGATAAATAAGAAAAGTAAATGTTGTTAAGGGATAATGTTTATAATTGTTATGTTATCCTATAATTGCATGCAGCAGTAATTTGCTGTTCAGCTTTGTAAAATAGCTACGAATGGCAAAACAGATCTCAATGTTAATGCATAATAAAACTATAAATCTACACATCTTTCAAAAGTGGTACAACAGTGACAGTCATTTGAAAAATAACAGCTACATTAACAAATATTAGTATGACCGAGAGTGTCAGAGTGTCATAAAATATACAAAAGCTAATGCCATACCCAAGGTCTAGAACCAGATTTTGTTCATCATCCTTTTCAAACTTCCCTCCACTGAAACGTAATACCTGAGACCCATCTGCTGTTTGAAATCTGTTTATCACTGAACATTTTCTTTGCAGTCTGTCACCACCCCCTAATTTATCAGTAAACCCTCCCAGCATTTAAATTTAAGTGTTCCTGTGGCATACACTGCATGAAAGTCAAATGAAGTTATTATACATGCATGTGCAATCTGTGGAATATAAAGCAATCTGTAACTTGTGGCTTTGAAGAGGGTCATCATGCATTGAAAAACATTAGTGACTAGAGGTCACCATACAGGTGGTAAAATCTCTCAGCAAACAAACACATATGCAACTTCCCTAATAATACACATTCTCTATAATGGGAACATCACTAATGACACTGACTGATTAAGTCCATGTGCTCTTTTGTAGGTCATTACAGTTTAAAGTTTCATATTTGTTGCCTAAAATTAGGCAATTCCGATGATGTTATATTCAACAAAGTCATCCTGTCATACAGGTTTTCCAGCATTCAAACCTAAGGTCACTATACAGTGGGGAAAATAATTGTTTGGTACAATGCCGATTTTGCAAGTTTTCCCACCTACAAAGAATGAACAGGTCTGTAATTCTTATTGGGTTAACGCTTCAATTGTGAAAGACAGAATCAGAATGAATCCAGAAAATAACATTGTATGGTTTTTTAAATAATGAATTTTCATTTTATTGCCTAAAATAAGAATTTGATCACCTACCAGTCAGTAAGAATTCTGGCTCTTACAGACCTGTTTTAAGAAAAACTAAGTATTTGTTTAGATTTCTGATTATTATGAATAGATTACTGATCTCTTACAGCACGTTTGTAAGTCACTCTGGATAAGGTCATATATTAATACTGCATAAATACTGCAAATGTAAACCAAAATGTAAGAAGCCCCTCTTATTCTAAACTCCTGTACTAATTGCACGCTTTAACTCGTTACCTGTATAAAAGACCACACCCTCAATCAATCACACTTCAAACTTTCCACCATACCCAAGACCAAAGAGCTGTCTCAGGACACCAGTGACAAAATTGTAGACCTGCACAAAGCTGGGATGGACTACAAGACAATAGGTAAGCAGCTTGGTGAGAAGGCAACAACTGTTGGAGCAATTATTAGAAAATGGAAGAAACACAAGATGACTGTCAATCTTCCTCGGTCTGGGGCTCCATGGAAGATCTCAGATGAGATCTTCTCTTCTCAAGAAGAAGGATGAGAACAAGTCCAAGAACACTGTCCCAACCATGAAGTACGAGGGTGGAAACATCACACTTTGGGGCTACCTTTCTGAAAAGAGGACAGGACGACTGCACTGTATTAAAGGGATGATGGATGGGGTCATGTATCAAAGTCTATGTTGCCCAACTACAGCCCCAAAACCTGAAATATGTGAAGAAGAAGATCTCTGAGAAGATCTCTATCAAGGAGTGGGCCAAAATCCCTGCTGCAGTGTGTGGAAACTTAGTCAAGAACTACAAGAAACATTTGACCTCTGTAATTGTTACAAATATTACGTTTTTGTTTAATATTCTTTTTTTTATTAATGTTTTTTCTATTTTATTAAATAGTTATTTCATGCAGTAAAATGCAAATTAATACAAACCATACAATGTAATTTTCTTGATTTATTTTAGATTTTGTCTTTCACAAAATTACAGACCTTTTCATTCTTTGTTTTCTCCACTCTATATACAGCCAAGGAAACTCAATCTGTTAGGCACCTTCTGAACAGTTCTTATACAACCTTTGTTCTAGAGTCAGTTTGGTACTCCATCGTGTCAATTGCCAGACTTGTTAAAGATAGAATATGATTCTTTTTGATACTTTCAGCACAGAAAAGGCATACAGCTGTTAGCCATATAGTGATTTTAAATGTTGTACATTGTTTTAATATTATTTATTTAATATTATTAAAAAATAATAATATATATTTTTTATATTTGTAGTAATATATCACAAAACTGCTTCTTTGTAGTGTTTATGTAAAATGATGTTACAGTAACATTTTTAGAGTTGAGACTAATTGATGATTATCATGAACAATCGTCAACATGATGAGAGTCTTTAATAATAGTGTAAATTTCAAGCGAAGGTCAGGTTACAATTGGATATTCCCCAATAATACACAGTATGAATGTTAGAAGTATAGGTGAACAGGCAGTTTCAGGTTCAAGTTATGGGTCAGAAACATTGTGCTGAGGTTAGAAAGTTCAGTTTAGATGAAGAAAATATCATAGCAAAATATGGACTGGAGGTTAGAAGAGCAACTGGCCTTGTTCTGGGTCACTGTGGAGGCAGGCCTTAACAGTGCTAAAACATGTTGAGAAAATTAGTCTCAAAGTTTTCAGCTCCAAAACAATTCTAATTAAAAGAAACAACTACAATTAATGAGAAAAGGAGGGTGACTGAGGTATGGACAAGAATTGCAAGGTGGTAAACAAATGGGTAAAGAGGGAAAGTCAGAAAGGGAACAAGGAGTAGATATAAGTCATTTTGAAGATGGAAACGTGACTGAAATAATTGTTCACACTCTAATAGCTGCCTAAGGAGGTCAATTTTGCATGGCACCAGGCTTTTGTTCACAACAATTTATCTACATTATATGATGTAGAGCATTAAGCAGTAAGACACCAACCCACACACAAAAATCATCTGTTCATGCCGGGGCAGAAGTGTTAAGTGTAAATATGAGCAAGCTATGGAAATGAATCGACCAAGCTGTAATAGTTTCAGTTGTTTTCTCTATGATGTTGTGTGCATTCATTGCATATACAGTGGGGAAAAATAAGTATTTGATACGCTGCCGATTTAATCTGTAATCTTAGTCTGTAACTTTTTTATTGTAGGCACACTTCAACTGTGAGAGAAAAAAAAATTGATCCATCCATTAATACAGTTAATGAGTGCAGAATAGGAGGGGCTTCTTAAAGAAAAACTAACAGGTCTGTGAGAGACAGAATTCTTGCTGGATGGTAGGTGATTAAATACTTTTTAAGCAATGAAATGCAAATTAATTATTTAAAAATCATACATTGGGATTTTCTGGATTAAAAGAAATCGGTCTCTTACAGGTGAAGTTTAGCTATGATCAAATTGTTTGTGTATCAAATACTTGATTTCCCCACTGTAAGTTCATCCGTTGTGCAGTGAGAGTGAAATGACTGAATACAACTAAATTTTTTTCTCCTAAAAAAGTTGGTAAAGTTGTTGATTTTAGTAAGAGCTAAATGTGTTTTTTTTTTTATAACCAGTATTGTCATGTAGGAACACCCCGGCCTGCTCATGCTACCACAGGTTTTCCTGCACAGAGAAATACAAGACAGCCATCTCCATCAAACCATTCCGCCTCCAGCACCTGGGAAAACTATGACAGGTGTCTTCAAGGAAAACGCTTCTAACAAGCACTGTACTCTGTGGTTTTCTGTCATTTGTAACTGCAATTGTGGCATTACACCAATGTGGTGGTGTATCTTAATCAGGACAATACACCAAAAAAGACTGTCGAAACAGCCAAGAAGAAGAAAAATTATGGGATTTACCTAAATTAGGATTACTAAACTGCTTTATAACTCACATTTGGTAAGCACTGATTTGAATTATTTTTATTCAAAATATTCATGAAGATGTACAATTGTAATAGAATTAAAATGTACAGAATGTATCTGCTGTGGATTTATTTATGCTGCGGAATTTAGATTTTCTTGTGCTCCAGGTCAAAGCACAGCTCAAAGCACAGGTCAAAGCACAAAAAATTGTAACAGTGCAACTTGAAGTAGTAATTTGCCATCATTGGGATAAATGAAACAAATCAGAAGATGCAACAATTACAGCAGTTTAACATATGTACATGATATGGTAAAAATACAGTGTATATGGTAATGGATATACACTTACCATGTTATCATGTACACCTACTTGTTTCTACATGCAATGTCCATTTTATCAGTCCTGCTTCCATATAGATTTACTTCTACTAAAAGTATATCCTTTACTGGGTGGTTAGTACTCAGGGTGTAGTTGCCTTTGAGTTCTTTCTGTGTGTCTGCATGTCCTATCCGTGTCTGTGTGGGTTTACTCCCACAGTTCAAAGACGTGTGTTAGGTTAAAGTATGACTTGAGTATGTAGATTGTATAGAGGATATACATTTTGGAATATCCATTAATTTTTGTGAGCAGTATATATATTGGTCAAAAAAAATTAGTGAACATTTCCAAGTGAAAATGAAGTAATTAAAAAAGAAGCACTTGATTTTACTTCATTAAACAAGATCATCTGAAAAGCAAATGAATAGTCAAAGAAAGTTGTTCTATTACATGAATGAGAAATGAGATGCAAACTCAATTGTGAATGAGTAGCAAGTGACATTTTAATGGGAGTGAGCAGAAGCATGTTAAACTGGACGAAAGTGCCACACATTGACTGTTCAGTAGGGTGTATGGTCACCCAAGACTACCAAAACACACTGATAGTGATGGGGCATGAACAGGATCGGATTGTTCAGCAGTTCTTGTGGGATACTTTTCGTATTTATTTTCAAATATCTCCTACTTTTTGTGAGCAGTGTATAAAACCTTGCATGTGTTGCTGAAATGGCCTCTTATCCTGATAATCCAAACAAAAAACAAGAAAACAAACAAACCAAAACCGAGGTAGCTCAGTCTGTAAAACACTCATTCCCATTGGCAAGCCTTGCTGGTTCATACTTCTTTTAGGTATGTTTCTGGTATGCCACTATGTGTCTGTGGCATATGGCTGCCAGGCAGCAGGCTACAAGACTGGACTATGCCATAGAGGATGAACTGACTGAATATTTCATCTGGAGCTTAATTAGGTAGAACTAATGTAATGTCTACTGTTTGATGACTGCTGGGGGAAAAAGAAAAATGGCCTGCATGTAAACTTTGGCTCTAAATTTTCAGGTATTGCTGTAGCTGAAATACCACAAACACTGCTGGAACGTTCCTGTTGTCAAACTATCCCCCACTGGCTCAGTGTAAACAAGCACAGCAGATGCTGAGGGAGATTTAAACTGTGTTCACAGAAATACTTTTGGTGTCTTGATTTCAATGAGAATAAGCTAAGGACAACGTGCAACACTGCATACTGGAGCTCACAGCCAACCTCCCGCAGCCACTGGGTGTCGAAAATAAATTGTCTTTCCAAAATTCCCAGAACAAGATACCCATTAAAATATCAATTTGGCTTATTGGTTCCAATTATCATTGGCCTGTACTGGACTCTGGACCAGAAGGTCCAGGGTTCAAATCCCACCTCTGCCAAGTTGCCACCGTTGGGTCCTTAAGCAAGGCCCTTAACCCAAAAATTGCTCGAATTGTAAGACTGTATGAGTTGTAAGTCGCTCTGGATAAGGGCGTCTGCTAAATGCTGGAAATTGAAATGATACGATTCAAACTGTGGCAAACCTTTTCTACCTTTTCAACATCTATGCATTTTAACAACCAAGGTTTGTCAAAATTATGTCTTTTAACTCAACAAATTGTGGGCAGCACGGTGGATCGGTGGGTAGCACCACTGCCTCACAGCAAGAAGGTCCTGGGTACAATCTGGGTACAGATTCCTTTCTGTGTGGAATCTGCATGTCCTCCCAGTGTCTGCATGGGTTTACTCTGGGGACTGGATTTCCTCCCACATCCCAAAGACATGTATGTTAGCTTAACTGGGGTCTCAAAGTTTTCCCTTAGTATGTGACTGTGTGCGCGCCCTGTGATGGACTAACGTCCCGTCTAGGGTTGTTCCTGCCCATGAGCCCAGAGTGGGCACCGGCTGGCCCTTGACCCCGTATGGATTAAGCGGAAAAGAATAAATGAGTGAACTCCAAATTTTGTTTGCATCTGTAAACAGCTGCTCAAACTATAGAAATGCATGTATTTTTTAGCTGTCAGAAATATTCATGCCATAACTTTGTCTAACTGTCATTTTTGTCTAATGTCTAATTGCACTTTTTTATTTAATTCATTATTTATATAATTTAGCAGATGCACTTGTCCAGAGTGACTTGCAACTAATGCAATCTTACAATTCAAGAAATTGTGGATTAATGGTGCTCAGGAATCCAACAGTGACAGCTTGGCAGAAATGGGATTTGAACCGTGGTCCTTCTTTGTTTGCCAAGAAGAGACGCAAAGCGAAATAGAAAAGTTTGTTCTCTGCTTCACAAAACAATGTGCTCGTTAAACCGCACATACCTGTACAGTCCTAGTCTAAGCATAGTATTACATAAAGCAATCAGGATACTTTTATACAAAGATTGTATTTACTATTCACTGGGTACACATTAAAATGTTATGCTTTCAGAAAGATCTGGCGTGCTAAAATGTAGTTATTTGATCAAATCTGTTTAAACAAACTTGCAAGTGTAATGAATACAATGGGTTATGGGTATTGTTGGCACCAATCTTCCTACACATTGTACCAACTACTACACAAACAGCCAAACAGACTCAGAACCTCTCCCTAGCTATTAAATGGTTCGTTTGCTTATTTGGTTTATTTCAGTGTTGTCGTCAGCATCAGTGGTCATTTCAGCGATACACACAAGGTTACATTTATACACAAGGTTATCTCAAGACTAGTCATTGATAAATACACTCAGGTCAATGCCAATTTAGAGTAATCGATTAACCTAACATGCATGTAATTGGACTGTGGGAGGACACCAAAGTCCTGGGAGAAATCCACATGGGCACGGGAAGGACATTCAGTCTCTACATAGAAAGGACCCTGGCCACTAGCTCCACAAAAAGTAGAGCAGAGCCAAATGTCCAATGGAAATCATTTTCCAATTATCACACAATACACAGACATGAAAACTTTGTAACCACTTGCTCCACAACAGCGCTGAGATAGTGTCATGTCTGACTGGTATCCACAAAAATGATTGGATACAGGGTTTGTCAGAGCAGACGATGTGCAGAGAATCACACACTCCACAGGCTTGCCTCATTCACACTGTGCATCCTGGTGCCAGGTAAACGGTGCATGCGTGCATGGCTGTCTGAGGGAAGAAAAATGACTCAAACAGCCAATCAGCCTTCTTCCATTACTTCAATTTCTGACACTGGGGTGCCCATTATAGTCACTTTCGGAAGAGAGCAGGGAATGACATGGTCAATACTGACAAAAAGGGTCCACAGCTATGAGATGCACTGTGTGTTGAGAAACATTCTTCCTGTAACCAGCATTTAAGATGTCAGTGACTTCTGCCCCTTCGGAACAAACTTTACAGTTCATTGAGCTTCAAGTCAATGATCATTGGAGGCCCAACACTCAGGGTGCATTCACACTGTAGTAATCTTTTAGTTCTTTGAATTATTGGGAGTGCTCCCTTTTTCCATGTGTTTACACCACATAAACTGGGAATGATCATAGTTTTTAGATTGGCAGGTTCTCAGCACATAGGCTCCCTTTGTTGGGCTACTATACATGTAGACTACTCCAGACACAATTATCTACATTTCAAATACAGTTATACACCAATAGCCATATAAACAACAGATCTTTGTTAGAAAATTGTAGCAACCGTGAAGCCCAGAGCCTACACACAATACTTGCATAACTTCACATATGCCTACAGGCATGCGAAGGCAAAGAAAAGAGAAACTCACTACATAATACAGTTCAAGGGAGCTCCCTAATTGTAACAGCTGTTTTGTTCTGTCACAGGTTCAGTTTGTGCTCGCAGAAGATACTTGTATCTTAGTGACGATTCAGGGTTGATCCATGTGCTGTGTATGACGCATACTTTTGAAGATGGTGACCAGTTAACAAGATTTTGTTGCATCTTCAAATTTACCAAATGTCCTAGCATTGCAATGATTTCATTTACGGTTAACTACAAACATTATTCCTGTACAATCGAATCGATAATGTTTGATTAACTCATTGTTATTCAGTGTTCGGAGAACATTTCTTCAACCTTGCCATCTCTCTGCCATATAATCCTACGATATTTATTATGAAATTTTGTCATTAGGAACAAACACTAATAATCCTTATGATTATGACCCCTGGTGCAGCTGTGAACTTACTGTCTAATACATATCTGAGTTTGACATGCACAACTGTTAAGACTGTATAATCAACATTATTCAGTCCAAGTGTAAATGTTTTGGATTACCAGTGTACTTTCATATCATCCAGTCATATAAGTGAATATGATCAGGTATTAGAATAGGGCATAATACAGTACTCTCTTTATCCCACAGTGATATCACAGTATATCAATGGATGTGCAGTGAATTAACAAGACACGGTTGAGGAAAAGAAAAAACCTATTCTAAGACTATTCTAACTTTTTTAAATAAAGGGTAAAAACAAGATAAAAGTAGCCATGTATAAAAATATAGGCTGAGAGAGCAAGAGCAGTGATCCTAAGAAAGGGGAAAGGATAGAGGTTAGAGCACACTTCACTGATAAAAGGTTAAAAAGGACTGACTTCGTTCAGTCCGAACATACACAGACAGGTCATTACCTATGAAAGGGCGAGTTTATTAACAGTAAAAGGTTACTCAGCTCAGCAACAGCTTCGCTGACAAATCATTCTATCCATCTACCCGTCTATCCACTGGCTCGGTGCTGATGAGAAGGCCAGGCTCTGATCGTGGACTAAAGGGGCACAATTGCAAGCGATGGACTGAGAAATGCCATAAGAATGAGAAGAAATGCCAATGTGCCAGCACAGAGAAGAACGAGACAGTGGATGTGCGATTGCACAGCTTGGAGATTAGTCCTGGTAATACTAGAAGCATGGCACATGGACAAAAGAAGAAAATGTTATTGCCCATCAAATTGTCAAACGAAATCCAAGTGCAGGGTTCTGCACTCTAAAATGGCAGGATGTTTTTATGTTTTTACAATTACATTTTACATGTACTGCACACCGTAAAGCTTCAAGAATCATCACACTTGGAGGATGTTCACCCAGGTTATTACTTCGTAGCAAATAAACAAATCACACACGACATTTCTTGTTTATTGACTGAACATTTTGGCTTCATGAAGCAGACCTCAAAGTAATTAAATTAAATGAACTGAAAGTCATATTTTCCATATCAAATGGAGGAAAACATGATGGAATTGCTGATTTGCTGGCCATGTCATTGAGTTAACAAGCGTTCCCTGAAGAATTGATAACACAGTTTGTTCTGTGGCAAAATGTATGATCTTGTGACAAAAGACTTGATCTACAAACTACTTTTCCCTAGAAATGCAATGGAAGAAACAGTGTTCAAAATTTCAAGGTACACTTGTGCTTTGACTTAATGAATGAGCATAACTTGCGCTGGGAATCTTGATCGACTGTTTCTCTTGTAACCTTCCCAAATTGTTTACACTTGGGTCAAATGGACACAGCTGACTAGGAACAATAATCTTTTGCGTCTCTCAGTGTTGGATTTGCTACTTAAAAGAGTTTTCTAATCCTTTCCATTATTTCAATTGACAACTCTCCTGTTGGAAGCCATGTTTACATTCAATTAACCAAGTTGAACAGCTTGCTAAGGTCTGTAAGCACTCCAATTAAACTGCAGATTAATTTTTAGACTTGTTATAAATAATTACATTAATGTATGCTGCACAAAGCCAGAATGTTCAGCTACTACACATTCTTTAGTGTAATCTGTGATTTATTTGCTACAAAATACAAAATCTGTGGGACCACTCTCCAAATGTGGTCTGTATTTTTTGCTAGGTGCAGTAGACTGTGCTGCATCAGTCAATCAGTCAAAGCAGCATAAATATAATCAAAAATAGATTTAGATTTTTTTATATATATACATATATATATATACACACATACATATATACACACACACACTCTCACACACACACACACACACACACACACTCTCACACTCTCACACACTCATACACTCACACACTCACACACTCACACACTCACACACTCACACTCACTCACACACTCACACTCACTCACACACTC
>JAUZST010000842.1:0-12482 GCA_034779995.1 Parotocinclus haroldoi
GATGAAAGTGAGTTGTTGATGATGGAGCTGATGAATGGTAGGAGGATAGGTGAGATGGCCTGAAACACAGTGGAAGGGAGCGGATCCAGTGAGCAGGTTGTAGGTTTGCATGACAGGGTCACTTTTAGAATTTCTTCTGTTGAGAGAGTAGAAAGATGCTTTAATGAGGTAGGAGAATGAGGTAGAGGATGAGGCTTGCATGAAGTAGTGCCAAAACTCTGTCATATGTCAGCAGTTTTCCTGTCATAGAAGACAGAAGACACCCCAGCAGTCAGGGTGGATGGTGGCAGTGGAGCTGGCGGGGTTGAGAAGTGAGGAAAATATGTTGTGGAGTTTGCGAGGATCCCAAGTAGATTTTTCTAGTTTCTTTTTGTAGAACTGAGTCTTGGCAGAAGTAATGTCTAATGAGAATCTAGACATTAGGTTGCAGTAGATGTTGAGATCAGCAACAAGTAGAGATTTTCTCCACTTCCTCTCAGCTGATTTCAATTCTCTTCTGTTGCCGCGCAAAACATCAGAAAGCCAAGGGGCAGATATAGCAGACTTCTTGTGTTTGGAAGATAGGGGACATGGGAGGTCAATGGAAGAGGAGAGAGTCCAGAGACTGAGACTGAGAAGAAAAAGATTTGGGGTCAGGAAGAGAAGATAAAGTTTGGGACGATATAGAGAAAGGAAGAACAGAGCGAAGGTTTTGTCTGGTAGGCAAAGGAAGCAAAAGGGTTGTCAGAATGGGTAGTGAGGGGAATGGTAAAGGTTGCCAAGCAGTGGTCAGAGGTGTGAAGTGGTGTAACCAGAAGTATGGAGGCTGGAAAAGGTCGTGTGAAGACGAGGTCTAGGATGCTCCCGCCCTTGTGTGTTGGAGGAGATTCATTGACTGACAAAGAGAAGGAGTCCAGAAGAGAGAGAACACAAGATGAGCGGAGCTTATCTTCAGGGAGGTTAACGTCGCCAAGAAGGGTGAGAGGAGTGTTGTCAGTGGGCAGAATGCTTAGTAGCATGTCCATTCTTCTAGGAAATCACCTAGAGAACCTGCGGGGCGGTAGATAACAACGAGATGATTAAAAGGAGAGGTGATAGAAACTGCATGGAATTCAAAAGATGATATGTTTAAATGTGCCAGGAAGAAAGGTGTGAAGCACCACTTCTTTGACAATAGCAAACCTGTGCCACCTCCCCTTCCAGTTTCCCATAGACCTTGAAAGAAAGCATAGGCAGAGGATAGTACAGCTAATGTGGATGAGTTATGGGGAGATATCCAGGTCTGAGTCAGTGCCATGAATCCAGGGAGTAGTGGGAAGCCAAGGCTGGGATGAAATCAGCCTTGTTTACTGCGGATTGGCAGTTCCATAACCCATCCACCACTGCTGATTGAGACTGAGACAGTAGAGAAGGGTAGATGAGGTTACTGGCAGAACAGCCTCTGGGAGAATGGTAGTTGGTCCCTGGTCTTTGGGAGATGACAATAGAGATAGGCTGCAGACACATAGTTGCAGAAACTTACTTTTAAAACTCACAGAAGAAAAAAGGACAGTGGACTCACAGATTCGCGCAAACTGCTACAGTAGCGGACAGCCTTCAATATATTATGCTAAGCCCTGCCCACAAATCACACCTTAAGGTAGACCAAAACCACACCTGAGAACACAATGGTAAACAGTGAAACTAACAAGAAAACCAAAAATAACCACACTAACAGAATCCGCAGATAATAAGTCAGAATCCTACCTTATCAGGACAGAATATGTTGCAAGATTATACTTAAAGCACATTAATAACCTTATTAAGATAAACACAGATAGCTCTTGTAGTGAATAACAATCTTAAACTTAAGCTAGGATTATTTAGCATTAGATCGTGTGTAAATTAATACCAAATCATTCATGCACTATTGCTAAAATTCACAGCTGCACCTAATTAGGTTTTAAATTACATCTTATAACCTTCTTCTAAATATAAATCTTAAATATTTGAGATAAGCTGCTTACAGAAAGCCAGAAGATGAGCTATGAAGAATTCTGTACAGTACCAGAAAGTTCGAGATAATTCTGGACAGTTCTAGAAACTTCTTGATAGTTCTCACAATTCCAGAAGCTTCTTGAAGTCTCATCTTGATAAGTTCAAAGAGAACACGAGAGCTTCAGCGGAGCAAGGTGAGCGCTTTCACCAGGAAATTATGAACTTTGAACGCTGTTACCAAGGACAATATAATGATGGGCGACTATATTTGGAGTTTGATTCGTGAAACTGATTTGCAGTATAGTCATAAATCTCGGAATCTTGGTAATCTGTGTAAATTTGCAATGCATATAGTGTTCTTAATCTGACTGTATGAATGAGAAGATGCAAAATCGACTGTTTCTATAGTGAAAATGTCTAACTTTCGTTGCCGTGGTCACAGAAGAATGAATGTAATGATATGATGAATGTAAGCGATTTTGCATTTATTTTAGACATAAGCAATTGGAATATAACCCTAAAAGGCTGGGAATAAAACCTGTGTTGTGTTACCTATTCAGCTGTCCTAATTATCCTCTGCAGGGTCTTGTGGTCCGATTGCATTTCCCAAAGTTTTAATATTCCCTCTGTAGAATGTAGTGAGGATTTAAGGCAGGAGATGACACTGGTATTGGGAGGCCAGGTAAGATCCTCAACAATTGTGGTTGCATTGAAGTATGTATGGATGATGGTACTGCTCAGAGAAGTCTTTGAAAACATTTGCTTGCTGGTCTTCTGAGCACCTTACGAGGGATGTTGTCTGGTCTAGCAGCTTTCTGTGGGTTAATTGTGAGGAGTGTTTTCCTGTACTGTGGTAATATGGAGTACCTGGTCACTGGGAGAAGGGTTGGACTTCGCAACATCATTCTGTGCCTTGAATCGAGCGTAGATGTCATTGAAGCGCATCTGGAAGTGAGGCAGGTGGTGTAGTTGGTAATGTCTTGAATGCCTCTTCCAAATTGATGTAGTCACCTTCCCTAAACATGTTCCAATCAGTCCTGTGTGCAGATATAGCTCCCGTCGGCCAGGTTTCTACCTGCATCTGAACTGGTTTAGAGCACCTGAAGATTGGTCTTTATGCATGTACAGTGTTCCCTCGTTTATTCGCTTGTTCCGTTCCAGGACCACCTGCGATAAACGAAAATCCACAAAGTAGGGATGCTATATTTATTTAAGTATTTATACACTATTTTAAGTCTTTAAAAACCCTCCCTCACACTTTTACACTACATAAACCTTTCCCATTCCCTTAATAACTGTAACGTAGCGTGAAAAATTGTGGAGGCAAACGCAGCGTTCTGGAAAACAGCCTTTAATATTCAAAATCGACAGGCAGAAATCGGAATCACAGACAGGCCAGGGTCGGAATACCAGGAAAACCTGGCAGACAGAATCAAAAAAGGGTTAGACGAGAAGCGAAAACGAGAGGCGGAAAATGGGTCAGCAACGGTAAGTACAACGATAATCGAAAAGCAGTGGCGCTTAGAACTCAGGGAAAATATCAAGAGACTTAGCAACTGGTGTGTGAGAGAGGAGTGAAAATATACGGTGTGTAATGAGGGGAGTGAATGAGATTCAAGTGCCTGGAATTAATAAGGTGATGATGAGTGCGCAGGTATGGTCCATCGAGCAGAGCGTGGGTGTGACAGTAACCATTCCTACACTGTTCTATGCATGTTTTGTACCTTTATACAGTAATGTATACAGTATTAAAACATTCCTTTGTAAAAGTTCATACATTAGTGTACAGTACGGCACTGTAAAATGTTTTGAACTCCTAAACATACATACAGTAATTAAAAAACGGTACATAAAAAATGTTTTACAGTAAAATCTTAAATCTACATAGTTTTCAAAAATTTATATGGGTACCATTGAACAAGAAGTTCCATAAAAAACCACGAAACAGTGAAAACCTGAGATATATGTTTTCCATTAATATTTTTTGAAAACCTGCGATTCACCACGGCTGCGAAAGGTGAACCACGAAGTGGTGAGGGACTACTGTATTAGCATAATAGAGACATGGACTGATTATTTGAGCTGGGGGCAGGATCTTGTATGTACCCATAGTGTTTGTATACACAGGATTCAGGGTTACTTGTCTCGTTGCAAAGCCCACATGCTGAAGGAATTTGAGGAAAACTTTGTTTTAAAATTTGCATGATTAAAATCTGGCGATGATAAGCAGTCAGACAGGATGTACATTTCTGCAGTTCACTAATCGCAGCAAACAGTTCACAGAGCATCCTTAGCATTAGCGCTGGTGGAATCAAACAAAGCTGAGGGCTGAAGACATGGTGCGTGCAGCAAGTGAAGATCTTGTAGCTTCTACAGTAAATCATCAGGTTTGGTATTATGATTGTGTCTAAACAGTAACTGTCAATTACAGTTACATGGACAGGAGAACATCTGGTGTCCATGTAATGTAAAAAGTTGTAAAAAAGCAGAGTGAAAAACTATTTTATCACACAGAGAGGATACTACGTTGGTTTCACATTTTTATTTTGTGGTGGGTAAACCAGAGTTGGACTAAACTTGAAGATGAGGTGCTCACGAAAAATAGGGGATATTTCTATAGGAGACATTTCATGGTGTAACATTTGTCAAATTTTTGTGAGCAGTATAATCATGGGAAAGAGGTTCTCTCTTATTTTAAATACTTTGTTGCTCCAGCTTGTGTTAATTTGCATATTTTGTTTGACACATGACTGATTTCTTACACTGTTGCATTTAACTTTCTTGTGTTTTTCAAAGTGGTGGTGAACATGGTTGGATATTCTCTCCCCTTTTCTTTATCATAGTCCTGATCTGGCATCTCAAATCTAAACTAAAACATACGAGATGAGGGCCTGCACAGGGCTTCCTGGTTTTATTTATTGGTCTCTGTGGTTGTGGTGACTGAGCACCTTGGTAAGTTAGAAGTGTCACAGCTGGATTGTGCTGGAAATGTTGATCCTTCCTTCCTGACACTGTTTATTTTGTTGTTTAGTTTTTTTTTGCCTTTTTTGTGTTTGGAGGCTATCCTAACAACATACATACTTCCATAGTGACTTTTCTGGTGATTTAATTATTCTGCTTTATGCTTGTTATGGTTATAGTTACACTTGATTAAGCAATGTTTATTCTCTTTATTGAGGCAGTTTCATAACTCACAAGAATGGTTTCTGCTGGCACTAAAATAGTAATGAAAACTAGAAATAAATGAGGGATTTATAATTTATAACTTCAGGACTGTCAGAGAAGGTTCTTATAACCTGCTTAGGACTGAACTAGAAATTTAATGACATGGTTACTAGGTACACCTGTTGAGGATTCGGGAGAAGGTAGTGAATGAGAAATGCAAATATTTGAAAGATGAAAGATTCCAGAAGTTGCTAATCTAAAGCCTGTACATTGGCCATGGAGTATCTACTTCTCCACCTGCAGTGGTGTGGCTGCACACAGCGTGTCTCTCATTCCATGCTCCAGAGCAGACTCTTCCAATAATAATCACTTCATATTTAAATGATGAGTAAACTATCAAATTAAAAATAAAGTTTAATTGAATGCTGTGACTAGTGATTAGTTGTTAATTTCAGTTTGAGGTGAGTGTAGTTAGTATGGCTCAGTTAGATACAACAGGGTTTACACTCGTAGGCCTCGTGATGAGCAGTGCCTGGTTTCCTTCAAACATGACGCCTGGCATTCTCACCAAAGAGTTCAATCTTTGTCTCATCAGACCAGAGAATTTTGTTTCTCATGGTCTGAGAGTCCTTCAGGTGCCTTTTGGCAAATTCCAGATGGGCTGCCTTGTGCCTTTTACTAAGGAGTGGCTTAGTGGCTTATTATTATTGCTAAAGCCTGCAGTAAAACAGATGTTTTATCTACTTTAAAATCCTCCCCTTTCTATCTTTTTTTGCTTAAAACACAATTAAAATCCCCTACCACCACTAAAGGTTCTTTCCCTAATGTGGGGCTGCAGGTCTTCTAAAAACTCGTACTGTTTTGTAGTTAAACCATTCATTTTTGTTGTTAAACCATATACATTAAGAAGGTAAAAATCTTGTCCTAAAAAAGTCAGACTGGCTAAAATGGCCCACCCTTCCCTAACCACTGTGCTACCCTTCACCAAGATGTGAGGGTTTTTGATTAAAATAGCAATGCCATAGGCTTTATTGTGATGTGAGCCGCTCCAGAGAGAAGGACCGGCAGCCCAGCACTGCTTACAATCCCTGTAAGATCTCAGGAATGGCAAAGCACATTCTTGTAATAAAAACACATCTGACTTTGTCATTTAAAAAGGACAAGATCCATAAACTTGGCAAAACTCTCATGTGAAAACAAAAAAGACCTCTGGCATTGCAAACTTTGACAAGGACCATCCATTGCCACTGATAGAGATTAGGGATTTACAACTTGAAAGGACCACACTCTTTCGCACCAGGAACCCCCCTTTCACGTTGGAATGTGCAGAGACATCAACTCTTTAGGAGTTAGGATTTTATTAATTTCTCCTCAGACATTAAACTTTGTCTCTTGTCCACCAAAGCAGTGGTCACCACTCATGAAGGTCTTTCCAACGAGACCAAACATGCCTGAATTAGGCATAAGGAGCCACCGTTTGTGAGCAATTAACTAATAAGTAATGGTCAAATAGCTGTTAATAAAATCTGTGCTAGTTTGGTAAAGTTATGTTACTCTTGCTAACTTGACTATCACCTCATCGCATTATCTTCTATAATAATTATAGAAAATTTACATATGACTTTAATGAATGTAACCTTATCTGTACTCTGTATAGGTGTTACACAGAAAATGCATTATTCAACTGAATTGTATTCTGTTCTGAAAGATAGTATACTATATATATGTTATTCTATGATTACGGAACGTGATTAAATACTGTGATCTGTACGGCCTCTATCTAGTTGTCAGGTATCCATTTATCTGCACAAAGGAGACGAATTGAGAAGTGAAAGGATTTAAGTCTTATTCGTAACACAATAATGTGCCTGTGCTTTTAAAATGCATTTATATGTATCACAGTATCATATATATATATAGTATTTTAATACTAAGCGATTTATTAAAACTTTATGGTGAATATGAGGAAAGGAGACAGAATTCAGCCAGAGCCAGAGAGAGTTAAAGAAACTTTCTATTGGCTGAAACTCGGCCAACCTGCAGGCTCTGCCCTCAAAGCTTCTTGTTCAAAACTTGGAGCATGGAAATGTTTAGGCTGTCAGATCTGGAGCCTGCTAGCCAGGCCGAGCAGTGAGTCAGATCCAGCTTTCCACCAGGCGAACTTAACGTTTTACTGGTCTCACTCAACTTTCTACTTTTGTGTATTTAGCCTCTTCGCCTTTTTATTTTATGCAGTTTTGCGTTGCTGTTTCTTTACTCTTCAAGCTTGTTTACTTATCGCGCTCTCTTCTCCAATCCAAGAAGAGGTTACCAATTCAGCTATCGCTGTTGTAGCCAAACTCCTACATAGTTAACGCTGAAAGTCCTTATACGTTGCCATAGTTATTCTGTAGCGATACTTCCTTTACCGGTGGCCAACGGTTATAGTCGGATTTGAACTTAAGCGAACGTAACGATTTTTGAAAGATCGAGCACGTAACTTTGAGCTGGGCTGGAGAAGATCCGTACCTGGGGACCCAACGGGCGTACCCATCTGTGCCCACCAGGACAAGGGAACCATCCAACGAAGTGCAGACTGAAAGGTCTTTAAGGTCAAAAAGCCTCTAGCTTCACCCGGTCCAGGGGCACAAGGACGTCTCTTACAAGTTAAACTCCGGCAACTTCTGCGTCACCTCTGTCGATCTGGTATGACTTTTGCTCAGAAAGGGTGCTCGGGATTTTTAGAATCTTTACGATGGTTTTGATTAAACTCCGTATCAAAATAACTAAACTAGCCTTAGTTCGTATCAACGTACTAAAGTCTCTCCATCATATCAACATAAACTCTGACTTAATCCAGTAAATAGTTCATGTATAGCCACTATCTCATAATAACACTATCATTATAGTTAGACCAGGTTTATACGATATAGGATCGTAAGTTGTGAGACTGTCTTAATATCTTAAACTGGAATCCCTGATTCGCCAGTTCCCAAAAATAAAGGGATCAGGTGGTGCCCCGTTTCTTTAATAATTAGCTGAAGCATACAACTTCCATATGTGTAGACATTCCTCTACAAATGTTAAAAGACTTAAAGCTAAAAACAGAGGTATATTAAAACATTTAAAATACGCTCACATCTTGTGAGATGTGCTCCTCCTTGATCTCCACTAATCTGGAATCTGGAGGTTTACAGGTCTCCCTTGCCACTGGGACCGCAGAGGAAGACTCTTGCGATCACTTTGGCGTGGATGTTCTTATTTTGAAATGGAGAAAATACACCTCAATAGGAGAAGCAGTGGACCACATCCGCTGCAGGTCCTCTGAGGAGCTACCTGGTAGCTGTCTTGGCCTCTGTTTCTTCTCTTGGAGGACAATCCACAGGTCTTTTTCCCATTTGAGAGATTAGGAGCTCTACACTCCTGATGGAGGCCACACTCATCTCCGATACCGTCTCAATATACATACTGGTCTCCATTGGTTGCTCTTTTTTTTGTTCCTCATCTTGTTCGGATGTTGTGACCTCCAGCTTCTGTTCTGATTCTCCCAGGTTGTTAGCGGGACATTTGAATCCCCTCCTCCATCTCCTTTTCCCCTTGCTCTTGGCCATGTGGTCGGGTGGCCATTTTGTTAGCTTTTAACTTGTTGGCAAAAGACTTTGTGGTGAAACAAACCATCTCTACAGAGATTGGCCAAAAATTGCACCTCCTGTCATTGGTGCACTTTTCAAAGGTGTGCCCAATTTCTTTACACTTTCTGAACACAATCTCTTGACATGCTTTGGCCAGGTGTCCAAGTTTGCGACATTTGCGACAAAGCTTGGGCATATCCTGGTAAAATATGTAGCCGCAGTTTTCTGCCAGCACAATCATTGAAGGCAAATGCCTGAGGCGTAGGTAATTGCTCCGGTCTTCTAATTGTTTAATGGGAACTCTCCATGAGTCAAATGCTGTCCTCGTCCATTTCATTTTCATTGTGCAAAACGTCCCGAGCCATGCACTAATGTCTTCACCAGTCACAGTTTCATTAAACATCCTGAAAATCACTACTTTATGTCAGTTGTCAGTCAGTTTTCCTACCTTAAACATGGAGAGCTGGGCCTTTGCATTCTCAAAATGAGTCCAGAACTCTCTAAGCAGAAAAGAAGAAGCAAATCGAACATTATAACCCTTATTTCCTGGAATAAGCTTTCTGGAGAAGTCCAAGCGGAACATCTCCAGAAGCCGGCCCTCAGCTTCCCTAAATAAAAAGACGCTGTGTTGCCTCCATAGGCTAGCATGAGCAGCAAACAGGGCTGGAAACACCAACAGCCTTAAATGTAAAAGATCAATAAATAGCAATATGTTTTAAAACTCTAAAAACCAAGGAAAAATATTGCACTTACTTTGTGGGTTGCTCAAACCAGGCAGGAAGCCCTTGCGTCTGCTCGAGAGAAGAAGAGATTTTTTTGGTACCAAAAAAACACTACATTACATTCAAATCCCTTTAAATTGACAATTTCAACTCCACGGATTGAGAAAAACTCCAGCACGAGTCTGGACTTCACCAAAGCAGAAAACAACAGTAACACGTTCTGCCGTGACCTTGCCTCTATTTTGTTCCTCCTTGAAATATATATTGCTAGCTTTGCTTGGCCATTCAATAACTGGTATTGTACTTTGTTTCTTTTGTTGTAACCAGCACCAAAAATAAAATTGTGAGGTGTAAAAACCTGCCCAAATTTCATAAACAGTCTGCTCAAAGTATGAAACAGAGGTTGGAGTCTGGTACATTCTAAAAAGCAGTGAAAAACAGTTTCTCTAAGACCACAGAACAAACATTTATCTGTCACTTGAGGGTTAATAACAGATACAAAAGAGTTAACAGCCACAGCTCTGTGTAAAATTCTCCACTGGAAATCACCTGACCTTTTTGTCAATGGCGGTTTATAAAACACTCTCCAGACTGGTCGCTTATTTAAACCCACCCCGAGGTTTCCCCTCCACACTGTATCAGCCCTTTCATTTAGTGTTGTTTTATTCAAGACCTTTACACAACACCTATAGAGAACCTGCCCTGAAACTGTGTGAAAGTCCAGTTCCTGTAGTCCCATAAGGTCTAACAATGGGCCGGACATGCCTTTTAAGTCAGGGGTGAGAGTAATGCTGGGACACTGATCCTCCATATTTGGTGCTGTGTTTCCACTCCAGTAGTCCTCCAGAATCTACCAATCCTCTTGTGTTAATTGTGTTCCACCGGTCCAGCACAGCTCTCACAAGGCAAATGGACCTCAGGCCGAGTCGAGAAGTGAAGGCTTGGGTGTCTCTCAGATCTGGTCCTGCCACCTCCACCACATGGCAAAGCTTAACAATGCCGGAAGCACACAGCAATTGAGTAAGGCCAGGTGTCCCTTCGTTCGCCACATTGGTTCACCAAAGACTCCTCTAACAGCCAGAACAAGAAGCTACAGTTCTCTGGTCTGCCCACTTTAAATAGTGTCCAGCATTTGAACAGTCCACGATAAAAACAAGGAAGTCTATTTAAACAAAGCAGGTTGGTCTCTGTTTGAAAAAGTGTGGTGTCCAGCCCTAGTCCATCTACTGTCTGTAGAATAATATTGGCCACCTTCCTCCAGACCAAGTCCTCCGAGCCTGTTAAATACTTTTGAACAAACTGGAGATGAAACGTTGCTAATCTGCTTGACAACTGCACCAAACCTTGTCCACCTTCATATTTTGGCAGAAAGAGGACACTCCGGGGGACCCAGTGGAGTCTGTCCCAAAAAATTACAATAATGGCCTGTAGTCGCAACAGTAATCCAGGAGGAGGCTCCACACATGACAGTCAGTGCCAGAGGGCAGAGGCAATCAGATTGTTAATGATCAACACTATCCCTCTGTATGATAGCTGCGGGAGGATCTACTTCCACCTGGACATCTTGCCCTCTATCTTTTCGGCCAGACCTTCCCAGTTTTTGTTTTTTTTTTTTTGTTCCAGTACTTTATCCCCAAGGTACACACCCAAGTACTGGAAACCACCCCTTTTCCACCACATACTTGTTGGCAGCCTGGGTAATCCACTCTCCTATTTCCCCACTGCAACAGCCTCGCTCTTCCCCCAGTTCACTCTAGCAGCAGACAAGATTTTAAATTCCTGAACAGCAGACACTATTTTATCCACATCAGACTGACCATTAACCATAATTATCACATCGTCAGCATAAGCTGAAATACATTGTAGGTACTGAGATCAACATTCCAGACATGGCACAGCCCTGCCGTATACCACGAACCGATTTGAAGGGAGCACTCAAACTACCATTGATTTTCAGTACACTTTCAATGTCCTGATACAGTACTTTAGTCATTGATACAAACCTAGAACTAAAGCCAAATTCTTCAAGAGTCATCCAAAGAGACTGATGCCCGATTCGGTTTTTCTTGATCCATTGAAATGCCAATGCCAAAATCAACCCCCATAGCTCTGGCAGCTTCCAAAACATCTCTAATCAAGCAGATGTTATCTAAAATAGACCTGCCCGGCACACAATAGGTCTGATCTACATGGATGACTTGGCCCATAGCCTTTCTTAGCCTTTCTAGTGGGCATAGTCTTAGAGAACACTTTGAGGTCTGTACATGGGAGACTCACAGGTCTCCAGTTTTAAATATCCTGCAGGTCCCCTATCTTGGGCAGAAGGGCGATTACAGCCCTCCGGCAGCTCTGTGGCACACACCCATCTGTGAGGCACTCATTAAGCGGCGGCTAGAAAATCTAGCCCCAGCTCTGTCCAGAAGGACTTATAGAACTCTACAGGCAGGCCGTCGATACCCGGAGTCGTTCCACCGTCCATGCTCTGTAGTGCTGCATGGAGTTCAAGTTCCCCGAGACCTTTGGCAGACCTTCAAAGAAACTTGTGGCAATTCTTTCATTTGCATTTGGCCCTCTGGTTCTCCTCATGAGGTATCTTTTCTGCAAGTGAAGATTAGAACAAGAGTTTTGCTCTGTGACCTCTGAAGCGCGGAAGACTTGTAAACCTCCAGATCCCAGATAAGTGGAGATCGAGGAGGAGCAAGTCTCACAAGAAATAGGATAATTTTTAAAAAACGTTTTAATATACCTCTGTCCTTTTTTATGAATGTCTTTTAAGCTTTAGGTACCTTTTATTGTTTTAAAACCAAGTGCTAATGGCTCTCACAATCTCCACAATAAATGTTAGAAGTGTGAGAGCTTCTGTTAGAGCACAGAGTGTCTTGTCCTTTTTAAATAATGTAAAGTCAGATGTGCTTTTATTACAAGAATGTGCTTTGCCGTTCCTTAGATCCTACAGGGATTGGGAGCAGCGCTGGGCTGCCGGTCCCTCTCTCTGGAGCGGCTCACATTACAATAGAGCTGATGGTGT